>JARFTM010000108.1:0-114147 GCA_030278935.1 Trichoderma polysporum | reverse complement strand
CCCCCCCCCCCCCCCCCCCCCCCCCCATGCAGCTTGCTCCACTTCGTCGCCAGAACGTACTGGCGAACGAAGGGCACCGGCGTCCTTCGCTGCCTGTAAACTTTTGTCGTAAGACTCTATCGTGCCCACGCCGGAGCATCGAATTGTCGGTGACTCCATTCCCACCGAGGCCATAGCAGACGGTGATGGTATAGATGCCGTGCTCAACAATGGATAGACAATGGACACGTCCACGGGAAAGAATGAAGATGGTAGCAGCATACTGGGGATGCAGTCGCTTGTTGGGATGATGTGATATGGCGAGCGAAGGGGCAACGAGTGATGTGTGGCAATTGTGCCGTAGAGTGAATGTGTCATAGAGAGCTAGCCGACGACCACAAACCGAACGCGCATAGATTGTGACCCGAGGGGAGAGCTTGCGCTTGGTCTCAAGACTCTGTAGTGACAGATTGAACCACTTGAAGAAAGGTCAGTCAAGGACAATACAGCAGGGTGCAAATCGAAAACATACCTGCATGTGTGATTCATGAAAGAAGAACCTTCCCAAAACCCTGAGCCTAATAAAGGCGTGGCAAAATGGAAGCAGTGCTCAAGCGTTGTTGAGTGACAAGGAACTAGTGGAACGTCCAGGGACGAGATCGTGTCACATTGAGCAGTTGCTAGTTTGGCAAGACACACGTGTTGTCAAAGTGATTCTAGATGGAACAGGAACAGTGTTAGCTCCGCACAAAGATGAAAGAGTCGTCAGCAATTGGGAAAAACTTACTCAGAATGATGGATGCCATCGGAAGGAAAGGATTGATGAAGTAGCGTGCCAAGGTAGATTTGGTAGAAGCGATATTGCAAAGGCAGCATATACTATGGCTAAGAAGCGATAGCGTACTTGGTAGAGTTGACCGACATGGTAGACCCTGGCTATCCAGCAGTTGAAAAGATGAAGGGGTGGAGAAGGAGTCTCAAAGAGGTTGTCAACGGCTGGATGATGCTGTTTTGTGGAAGAAGATGGAATGGAGAAGCAGCATGATAGAATTACCAAAGCCTCAGTACAATGACCAGAGAGAAGTCAGAGTGATAAATTGATTTCTGCTAGAAGAGAGTAGAGCAGAGCAGAGCAGAGCAGAGCAGAAATGGCAGAGATGAGTAGAGCAGAGATGGCACAGATGAGTAGAGGAGAGTAGAGACGAGGAGAAATAATGAGAGATGAGGAGAGATCAGAGATGATGAGAAGATAGAAGAGAAGAAGAAGATGAAAGGGGAGAAAAGAAAAAGGAAGAGGAGGGGTAGAAGGGAAAGGAAAAGGAAAGATTGCTTTGGGGGGTTGGGGAGGAGCTTACTTTCACGGGGGTGGGCCAGAACTTTCCGCACACCCCCAACAGGAGTGGTCAAGGCTTTTGATCTGCAGCTTGAGTGAGCAAGATGGAGGTAGTAGCAGTGACTTGACGTACATGATGTGCATGTTCCTCTGTTTTTAGTCTCCGAAGGATGCCTCTGCTACTAGGTACTTACCTCTCTACTCGCCTACCACCTTAGGTAGTACTATAGGTGGTAATTTCATCAGCTTCTTTTTTGATGTCTTCCCCCTTCGTGATTATATGACACTGGAACGCCTTGTGCTTATATATACATCTGTAAATACTGGCTAATATCACCGTCCAGCCCCTGTGAAGGAAGATTGCCCACCTATACTTCACTGTCACCCAATATCTCCTGAGCTTTCACGAGACATGGTACAGGTTACCAGCTCAGTTAGTACCTAGCGAGGTATCTCTACCTCCTTCTCATGTACCTGTAGATTGTATCGTTGAGTAAACTCGTCATCCTTTCCTTCGTACTCGCTTCAGTCTCTCCTGAGAGCCACTCACAGAGCTTCGTCACCCTCCCAACCCACTCAACACTCCACTCTTCTCGCTTCCTTTCTACCCAATTGGCCTGCTTATCTTCAGCAAACGGTGAGGGGCGGTGCTGTTGGCTGAGATCAGATCGATCGAGATCGGCATTGGTCGCCGCCTTGGCGTTGCTGGGCTGTGGACCGTGCTGCCCAATCAAAGAAATCAAGCTTTGTTCAGTATTGGGACTGTTCTTGGTTCGAATGAAGGCTTTCCAGCGTTTGAAAAAGATCTAGGACACCAAGTTAGTGCCACCCATGCAATTTGCCAGTTACCTACGGGGACAGACGGCTCTGAATTTTGCCCATCTTTCCTTTCTCTAACCATGGGCTGGGGGCCTGAGGAAGGTTAAGGGGCCGTAAAATGAGAGGTTGCATTAGGGCTTAGCTATTGATTTACTAGGTGCCCTGGACAAGCTCAACAGGCCTATTGAGGTCCTTTGTAGGAAGCAGTGCGCTCACGACAGGTTGATCAGTAAACTAATGGTAAAGTCATATATAGGTACTCTCCAGAATTAAATTGCCACTGCAAAGTCGTCGTTCCGTACTCAAGAACTTGCCGCCAGACGCAGAACTCGCTCGAATTGTACGAGGTATCCAATGACACAGACAGAGCATCAGCATCATCAGGCTCAACGCCGTATCGAGTATCGACAACGCCACCATTGTCGCATGTCTCTTCAGAGAAGCTATTTGAAAATGGGAATCAGTGGTATCGCGGGAAACCCATTAAGGTCCGGCCTTACTACAGCTATCTGCCACTGATGAGCGTGGGAGAAGTTCATGGCCAATTCCGGCGATATGTCCGTTTGCCCTGATCATCTTCGCACGATGGTGTCTTACGGTAGGGGAGTCTCTCAATTGCAGGCGACACAAATGGCTGACATTGGCGGTTTACCTTTCCACTAGTTTCTCCAGATCCTCTTTTCCCATACTCTTGATCTTCTACCTCGCCGATTGCCGAGCTCGTATTGTATGCTAATGGAAGAGACAAAGTAATCCAAGAAAACGCTCTAATCTCTATACATTGCCGGTGTTGGGTTAGGCATTCACTCGCAACTGTTGAGCAATTTTAAGGGTTGGAAGAAATGGCCACGGTAATTGCCTTTCTCTGACTGTTATTTTTGGGGGAGGTTTCCACTAATTCCCATGTTATGTTAGGCGCTGACCACCACGACGGATGCCTATTCGAAAGTGCCACGACAAATGGAGGTTACCGAACGGATGCCACGATGTTTGCTGACGAACACAAAACTACGATATACTATACTTATAAGAAATGTAGGCGAGCGTAGGAGGAGTGCGAAATGTCACGATTGAGCATCTAGTGAGAGGAACACAGAGACTCTATAAGCCATGTTGAATATGCATTTTTCTGCAAGAATCCTGACTGGATATCCACATAGACAATTTGAGTACACAGATTCAACAACACGATAATTTGATGCGCTGAATGCAGCTGCGAGTTGAAGGGGATCTTTTGTATCATCTGCACATCATTTCAACGAGTAGCAATAGTTCAAAGAACGAGCCGTACCAGAACCCTAGTATTGGTTCCACCAGCCTTGTTTACTGAACACTAGCAAGATCTATGGCCAATTATCATTGACGATTCGCCGAATCAAGGCTTTATTGTTAGTTTGTTAAGTTGAACGAGATTATGAATAATTCCGCCATTGAAATTTGCCGAATGTAGTCGCATTTTTAGAGAAACAAAAGATCCAGCCACTTGGTCAAAGCTCAAAGCGAGAGGATTTTACAGTATATTGGAGTCACTTCGACATGCTCTACACCTACTTTTTTCTTACTCCATCCAATTTCGAATCACTTTTATTAGTTGCTTTTTCTATCCGTCACATCATCTGTGGCAGTAGTGCCATGCTCCAAGATCCACTACTGATTACATGCAGTCGAGAGAGAACTTTACCTTTGTGCTCGGTTTAGCGGCTCTTCACTTATCGATGCTAATCACTTCGTCACATTGAAAGCACGAATCATATTTCTGAAAGATCGTAATTTATTGAATCATATACTCGTATGCTGACATCTTAGCTAGCTGAGGCTAAGAAAGGTCTGTTGCGTATTGCTACCGCCACCCCATAAAGTCCCTTTGGGTATCGACCAGATTGAAAATTGAAAGCCTCATGATACTGACATAGGAGATTCGACATAAGAAATTGTCTAATAGCCGAAAAATGAGCGACGTAACTGTTGTACCGAAATCCGAGAGAAAAGAGAATAAAAGGAAAAAGAAGAAAGAAATGTCTCTTCAAGCTATTGCTTTGGGATTGGCAGGCGACATTCATGAATTGACTCGCAGACTGTCAGATTCATCGCCGATCCTAAATGCAACAGAAACCGAGGAGGAAGATGGCAATGATGCAGTTGCCCTGATCACATCCGCTGCAACAGCGCTTCTCAATGTCACGCTCAGCCTGTTCATGAGTTAGTCGAGCTTTCTATACAACTCAAAGATATCGGAGCGAGAGTAGAAATTCATACCAGGGAATCCGTGGTGTTGGAGGGAGCGCCGGTGGTCTGCACGCCAATAGCCTCGAGGTAGCCCAGAGCAGCAGTCTGAGCATCGTCCTCGCTGATGTTGGGGTACTTCTCCTTCACCTGCCAGAGAGCAGTGGCATAGTGAGGGTTGGCAGTCAGATCGGAGCTGAGGTCAATGGTGGTAGGAGTAGAGGAGGTTGGGGCGGCCAAGACGAGAGGAGCAGCGAGAGCGGCAGCAGCGAAAACCTGAGTGAAACGCATTTTGAAGATGGGGAAGAAGAAGAATCAGAAGAATCAGAAATGAGAAGAGAAAAAAAAAGGAAAAGAAAATTGAAGACTAAGGAAATGTTGTTGAGCTGGATTGTTTGTTGATGAGAAGAAAGACACAGCTTTCGAGGAATCTCGTCGCCCTTATATACACATATCGACGTATGCCATCACGAAGACTTCATTTTTCGGAAATTCTAATCGATACGTTATTTTTGGAAATTTTGGCCACATGTAAGCTCTCCATGATGCCGTTTTCCACGCCAGCGAAGCCTATGGTGATGCTGCGCCTGGTGTTGAGTTCTTTTGCGGCATAGAGCAGCTCAGCCCAAACCCTGGCCGAAAGACTTGCCGAATCTGGACTCGCCCAGCCCATAGACTAACAAACAAGTGCGCCCTTGTCAGCTTACCCGCGCCGTTTCTCTGCGAATCAGAATTGCGGGACACCAGCCCTTGAAGAGTTAATTGCTGGACAGTCGGATAGCTGTTGGTCGAACTGGAGTTAGTAACGCCCGCTTGTAAAACACGCTGGCATTTGAGCTGCGCGTGTGAGGGCTTCTCGACGATAGCCCACAACGCTGCCCATAAAAGAAGCTTAGTGCAACGAATAGTAAAAGAGTAATACTATTGTTCACTAATAGTAGAATTTTCCTAACGTGAAGAATAGGTCGGTTGCCTATGATGATATTACGCGCAGTCACCACTGGCCGAGATGCGAAAATAAGTCGATCTCCAAAGCATCGTGTACGGCTAGAACTTTGAGAAATCCCCACAAACTCATAGCTTGTGAGACGCTGCCGAGCTCCAAGAATAGGTAGTCAATATTACGGGCATGGCCTGTGCTGTCTCTCTGTCTTACGTCCTCCGGGTATCTGACTGATTACAGGAATCTATCAAACGGCGTTGCGGGTGAAGAGGCGATGTCGCGATGGACACACCCATGTCTGGTCTTAGTTACGATTAGAGCATACCTGCTTTGAAGCTGGGACTAAACAAAAATAATAGCACTTATTGAAGCGTCATGGGCGTTATCTGAAACAGTCAGCTGGGCCGAACCCACACCTTTGCGATGGTCACTCCTCTTCTCCCTGGCAAAGCCTCATGATGCGCTTTTTACAACATTGATGCTAACTTTCAGCAAAATGGGTGCTACTTAGATGATACTGGCTTGTTCTTGTCTTGGTCTTGGTTGTGTATACTGACAGTGGAGTGAACAAAAGGGAAAGATTGCTGGGTAGCCATACCAGGCGAGAGATGGACAGATGTCGAGCCACCAACTGAAAGAATCGCCCTATACTCTCTATGACGCAACGAAGAAAGAGAGCGCCACATTTACTCTCGGTATGTATCATTAAACGTCAGAGGATACTTAAAAATGCAATGCCGTGAACGTGTAACGATCAATCTGACTATCCCCGCGCTTCATCGCCTCATACCCATTCCTCGCTTCCCAAAAGCCTCAGGCCGCTATGCCAAGTCTAGAGCTTATTTTGCGGGTGTAGATGCAATCCCAGTCAGTGGATGACGTTTTGGAAGCTTTGTGCTTAATATAGCCTCACTATCAGCGCGGACTCGAGTGCTACCACGCCATGTGGCGCTATTCACGGATCGTCGGGGGTTTCTGCAGACACCAAGAGCCAGTTAGCCTTTTCCCCGGTAAACCAGCAGGAAATATTTACCCCATCGCGACCAGCAATGCTTGTATGGCTTCTCTCTCCGATTTCCATGGTTGTCTGCCATCTTCAGTAGAAATTTTACCAAGACTAACAGCTTTCATAACTGGAATGCTGAATATGAAATTCCCATAGCGAAGACATGAGATGCGGAGAAGTCTTCAGCTGCTAAGCACAACAAAGCTACCACGCCATCGAACCTTGGACCTGACTAGACTCGCCGGACGACTTTTGGTTGGCAGTGCAAAGAGCCAGACAAAGGCAGCACTGGTGGTGGCGGGCTTACTCATTCACGAACTTCGGTAGTGCAAAGCAATTAGTCTCTTGTCCAAAATTAACAAAGTCGCCCAGGGCTAGAATGGTGCAGGGCGCTATTAGATCTCCACGGTGAACTACTCCGAAGCCCGTAAGCATTTAATCTGTACTAGGTTAGCTCACTCACTGCGTCCAAGCTTCGCTGCTAGTGGTACAGGGGCTAACTAGAGCAACACGAAGCGGCTGCTGGATGTCGGCTCTTTAAGTTACATTCTGCGGGTAGCCTGTAGCTGAAGGTCTCAACAGATGGATATCCGTGACTCCGAGAAACAGGTGCGAGCAGATACTTGCATGACTGCATGACGCATCTGCACTCGAACTTGACGCACGATGGATGATGTAGAAAGATAAATTGCTGATCGAAACGTTACACGATGATCGCTGGAACAGGGATTTCTTGGTCTTGCGGCCTTTGTGTCTATTTATTTTCTCTTGTCATTTTCAATTAATCCTACCTCATGAAACAATTTTAACAGAGCTTTTATTAAAGTAGCTAAAAATACATGAATCCTTACTCTCGTTAGCTGAGTTGATGCCCAAGATCAGAATTTGGGCCAAGTGTAGGGTAGTTTGTTTGGAGCAATGTATGCGATCCTCATTACATGCACTTCATGCTCTCCACAGGAAGAAACTAAAGGTTCGATCAGCAGCATGGTTAAGCACTCTGAGTTTGAGAATGAATTTACGTAATCGTACGTTGATTAATTACGGCAAGTCTATTACACGTTCGTCCAAAAAAATATGACCCTTTTTCTTATCTGCAGGCCGATGTACAAGCATCAGCCATCGGTACAAGCATCCCATCACATGACGGCTTTTAGCTGCTTCATGGGTCTCGCCATACAGTCATACTGCAATCAGCGTTTCCCATACTAATTTTCTTTTAGAGGCAATTGTCTATTATCAGAACCACTGATCATGTCACTACATGTCTTCAATCCTCAGAATAGCCGAATCCGCAACCTCATGCTTACCCGCGCCGGTTGTCGCGCCAGAGGCCGGAGCTGACATCAACAATGGTAGCAACGAGCTTAGCTACTCCGTTGATACCTAGATCACTGCTTACCTTCTGCCAACTAAATGATTACTCCATGGGCAGCGAGTAGAAACACTGCTGGGGAACTTTGGCTAGTGACATTCCAGGAGAAAATGTCTCCAGATTTTGTCAAGAAATCCAAAAGGTTTGCAGGCACAGACTCCGCTCTTCCACTACCTATTCTTGGGCCAATGCTAACCATTTAAGAGAGAAACGATAAAAACAGAGGCTCGAATCCCGGTATTGCCGAAATCGGACCTCTCTACGACGACTTTCCCGAACAGTGATCGATCCCATGGGATACTGTCTTGGACCAACGCCCCCGTCTGGGCTTCGGGCATATAAGCAATAGGGGATAGAGGGAATACGCATAAGTATTTTTTAGAGAGGAAGAATAGGTGTGAAACAAAAGGAACGACACGAGGGATGTGCCATAACTGTTCATGGACTACAGGAGTATGCCAGTCAGCAGACATCACGAACAATGTCTGTAGAGTCTCTTGAAGATTGAATGCCAGATACATAAGCAGTATACTTAGGCAGTAATAGTTCCAAAAGAATGATATTATAAGAGCATTGAACACGTACCAATATCCGAAGGGCAACAATATGGTGGAAATATGTACAGCTCCCATGTTCAACCACTCGCGGAGCCACTGTGCATACGGAGCGAAGCAATTCATTTTGATGAATTTTACAAGGGTTTCCTTGCATTCCAAATATATATTCTGACGCATTGTAATATTTTTTGTAATACAGAAAATTGGTTTGCTACCGCGGTCATTGGTTCCTGCGGATTTTAGAGAGTCCATCAGGATCGGTGCGCAACTTGGTCCAGCTAGAGTTCGCAACAATCCCAACCTCCCACTCCAGATAATTAATATATTCACGAGATGTCAACGTGAGAGAATAAGAAGAATAATATCTTAAGTACGAAACTTTTTCTTCCAGAAATTAAAAATGTTTTGCTACTCGCTAGAGGCTGAAAGTCGGTACTTCTCCTCCTCTCTGACCCCCTTTGCCCGCGCATCACCACTCTGTAGGCTGCCACTTCACGCCAGAATACAGAGACATGTCTTCATCGGCAAATACACATCAAAGAACTTCATCTACGATGCTCATTCCAATTTTAAACGTTCAATTTGCCATCGATATATCTACTACAAGATTTTAGAATCACAACGACGCAAACTGGCCTCACTGCAAAATGCAAAAAAAGGAGTCCATATTGGCCATCAAACAAAGAAAATCACCAATACTCTGGAATTGAACCCACAATCTCTACAGAAAGCCAAAAAATGAAAACAATCGTAAGACTCACACGCCTTTCGACGATAGAGTCTTACGACTGGATAGAAACACCTGTAATTCTACTATTTATACCATTCTCCCTAGGCTGCTGGTCTTTTGTACCTTGTACCTGCTGCATTGTTGACCCGTTGAGTCCGAACCAATTCCTCGTGATTATTTCTACTCGCCAAGTCTCGCTAATTCTTCCTCAGGCTGCTCTTCCCGTCTGGCCTCCTGCCCAACCCCTCCTTCAACAAGATTTTCTCTCTCCTCTCCTCTTCTTTTTTTTCCCTCTTCCTCTCTATCTCCATTCTCATCATCTTCAGCATTCTTATACCCTCCATGCTTCTATTATCTGTATACTCTTAGGAGTAGTACGATAGAGTCTTACGTCAACAATGATCAGCCTTCACCGTAAGCATACGTTCAAGTCCATCGAAGAGAGAGGATCATGCTATTCAGTTCGAAAACAAAGGCAAGATTCAATGGTATCATACACATGCTAACACAGCTTTTCACATTTAGAATGAGAGGAGGCTGCTTTCCTCACTAATTTGCTCTCCACTCCTCCCCCTGACGACCGATTCACTCCTCATCTTTACATTATCATGGCGCGCAGCTCATCTCCGCTACCGCCAATTTCACAATTGGGCATTGTGCCGCGAACGCCTTCTCTTGGGCGGGGACGAATGCAACTGCCCACAAACGACATGGATGAACTCGCTGGAGATACTATACCATGATCGCTGTCGGTCTTCATGATAGATGGCGATGCCACCCAGTAAGTCTTCGCAATCTCAAAGCTGCCATTAGGTATGATCTAACTTGTCATAAAAGGCACGATAGGGTCTTACGACAGAGAGGGCATCTCTCTCTACTTTCATAACTAGGGCTGCGGATCACTATCCTCTTTTACCTCATTTTTGGGCGGTCGGGCGGATGAAGAATGGTCCACTGAGGCCTCAATCGGCTGCGCATTTGATATGATGGTGCTCCGAAGAGTGTAACTGTTATTGGCTCGGTCGTTGAACAAACAAACATACATCCTTTGCGTGACAGTGCAGTGTTGTTTCTTGTGGCATAGAGAATCTGCGATATTTCCATGGTGAGCGTTTAGTCATGGATATGCAATCTTCATTTAGCTTCAGCGAGCATTGTAATTTCTTCGAATTGGTGTTTTGTTCTTCTCTCTATCAACTGTCTCACGCACCGTCATGTCGCCCGACTCGTAACTGAGATTCTGGAACGCTCTTTTGTCGACTCGCATTTGTTGGGAAATCGAAACAGGTCTTGAGATTGGTATATTCTCGCATTGGTCTCGATGGATCGTTGAGATTGGAAACGTGGTGCATGCTTCTTAGTCTATATATTGAAGACGGCACCTTTTTAAATAATATTGTTGGCCTTTGTGCTGTTCATTCATTGTCTTCTCGCTTGAACATTTCTGCCTCTATGATTTCTTTGTATTTCATCTTGTACATTCGTTCTACATCTATTCTGCTAATTTACAGACATAATATCGGCCTTACGGAATTTATTCCTTGAGATACATCCTTCATTCGGCGACCTTCTCCCGGTCGTCGACACTACTCCAGCGCACAATTCTGCAGGCCTTTCTATACTTTCCTGTCTCAATAATGGTAGTGTTATCCCTACAATTGAAGATAGGGCATTATTCTCGTATTGAGAAAGATGCATAAATGCCCATCGATGGTCAATATTAAGACCGCAGCGCATGTGCCCAACAGTGCCTTAGAAGTCACGGGATAGTAGACGAAGAAGACCTCCGGGCTGTTTCCTGCCTTAGCCATTATTCATCCATTGATAACTTTCAACAGCTACTAAGACCTTATAAATCCAACATCTATTAACCATCTTTTGGCGGCTTGTCAATGCCGTTAAGATACAACATCTCCCAGGTCCAGTTTTCGGGAATGTGTCGATCAATACCAGGGCCTTTGAAGAGACCTAAATTAGCGGTGCAGCCATCAAGAAAAGAGAGTCGATTTTCTTGTTAATTTTTTTATTGCATTCTTTCCTTAGCTGTTTCTGGCATTTGCAGGGAATATTGGCTTGTTGCAAGAAAGTTTCCAATGTCGCGTTAAGTTGGACTCCAAACTAGTGAAATTGTGGCGCCAAATGGATCACCTCCACTGCTATTCTCGCAAAGATTTTTTCGAATGCTGCCGTATTTAATGTAATATCAGCAGATTTAACCATGATATCCAATATCAACGAACCGAGCTTCGGTGATCCGAAATTTCAAATGGAAGCAATTTTTAATTTTTTTTTTCCTTTGGCGCCGTCCACGCAGATAAAAAAAAAACGAACAAGAAGGATAAGTGAGAACCAGTGCAAAAAGATGGACACGAGGGGAATTGAACCCCTGACCTTTCACATGCGAAGCGAAAATCATACCCCTAGACCACGCGCCCATTGGATTACAAGAAGAGCTTCAAGTTTTGCTTATACAGTGATAGATGGAAATATGGGTTTGTTGCTGGAATAGGCACGAGATTTGCGAGCCACATCAACAATATAAATTACGAATCGTTCATAGTTGTACGAGTGTAAACTAGGAGTCGTGTTAGTCAATGCTACTGCCGCAGTTCTATGTATCTTAATCCGTAGTAGTGATTGATTTGCCAAAGAGTGCCCCAAAACTGCAACCAGTCTCTAGCAATACCTCAATACAAACCAAGCAATAGATCCGAAATAGCCCTCTTCATATCGGCGGCACGTTTCTTCCAACCCTTCCACCAACCCTGATAATAATTTTCAACAGTTGGCTTCCTCGAAGGCCAAGCGGAGATTACGATTTTCGATCTTTTCGGGACCGACAGCCGTGTAACTCGAATTGGCTGGATCGGAGAATTAATTGACTCGCCGGCGGTGAAGCCTGTAGACATTCCTTAAAGCACAGGTATGCCATATGAGAAATCGCCGCCGGCACATATGGAGCTAAAGCGGTAAAATTCAGCTGAAAGGTATACAATGCACAGTATCGTCCAAAGAGAGTGGTTGGCTCTGCTTGTTATTCGAGGTGTCGGTAGTCGGTATTACCGCTGCAGCATCGAAGGCAGCGGATCACGTAGACGTGCACAGTAATGGATGAGCGCCAGGGGATCTCAGCAGCCAGCAGCCTTCTGTGCCCAGCACTTGTGTTAAGGTCAAACTGACATCCACAGGCTTCTATTAAAGTTGGACACTCACTGGGAGTCAGCAAGCAAATGCCACTCAGGTACAGGGGCTTGAGCGCTGTGAGACTCCTTCAGCTCACACAGCGGAGGAGGGAATTCTCCGGTACTCTTTCACTTGGATACTTGACTCCACCGTCAAGCCTTAGCTGAACATTAGACCCGGGCTCTTTTTCGATTCTTCTCCAACGCAACTGTTAGTCAAAGCCCTTTCACCCCGTCTCTTTGAGCAGAAGTTAGGTACCATCCCAGCTACTCGCTCGCTTGCTTTACACGCCAGGTGAGGGCTGTCCAAGGACAGAGGAACAGTGGCTAATTCAGCGGGTTGGACAGATGCTCTACTTCAAGTGCCAGCTTCTCAGCAAATGTTGATGTGGGCACAAACTCCAGGAATAATTTCTGCGACAACAAACCTGTCAGATATATTACCCCAAGGGCGTCTACTTCTCCTTTCTCTTCCCTACATACACTTCTCTAGTCTGCCACTCACCAACAACAGCAACATGAGTGATGCCGACACATTCTGTCCACAGACGGCAAAACCTAATCATCTCTTCTAGAGCACATGAGGCTCGCCACCAAAGTAAGTCGCGCGCTTCTGACAGCAATATATCCTCGTGTGGCACCTGTCAGCCCTTACGTGAACATGGTGAATACTATTTGTGGCAATTGGACTAACATTGGCAAGTTACCTAGAGCCAATACGTCTACTACTTTATAGTGCGTCAACCTGCAATCGCCGGCGTCGGCTATCTCCCCAAACGATCTCAAATGCATACACAGATTACACGAAACCACTGATGGCCTAGGGCTTTAAACAGAAGCACGATGGAGTCTTACACAATAAGCAAATACAGCGCTGTCATAGCCGCCGAATCTAGCGACAATTGCCGCCATTTTAAACAGCCGCGACAGCAATGGGCCATAAGTGGTCTAAAGGTACCCTGTAAGTAGACTATCACAGGAATCTCTAACGCTTGTGCCTGATTGGTGCCCCTCCAAGCAACCAGGTTATTGAATCTAGGAAATTAGAGACTGAGCCTAGTTTTTTTCAACCCTTGAGAAACTCACAAAATTAGACGCTCAAAATGGTGATTCTCCCACTAACTACGTATAAATTCTAGAGCTCCAGGTGGAGTCTGTCGCACCTTGCGTAAGTCCAAGTCTATTATACTGCGCAGCAGCAACTACGGCGACGTCTACTTACCCAGCATATTACAGAAGAGTGTGAACAGGACGGATATTTCGTTCCCAATAGTACTCCACAGACAAAACAATAAGAAGGAATGGCATCCATGTCCCAACTATTTCGAGCGCAATCCCGACGGCGTAGTCGCCAGGCTAAAAAAGGGGGCCGCGACCAACAGCAGGTAGCATTTGCCCCAATCCCGTTGCCTGAAATTAGACGATAAAACGCGACCAATATTTACCTCACCGACTTCCGCAAAACTCTACGAAACAAAGGCCTTTAAGAGATGCAACAAGCCAGGCTCTGAAGATACTCTTCCTACTTCGCCAGATCGACCCTGATAGAAATGTTCTAGGACAAGTTAGAGCGTTATTGCTTCATCCTTGTTCAAGATGCACTTCTCACTCGCCATGGCTTTGGCCGCTTCTGCGTCGCATTTTCAACGGGTTGCAGCCCTATCTATACAACTGACTAAACGAGAGGTGCCGGCCGTCCTTTCGCTTCCGGTAGACTATCACCCTGTATCCCAGGCGAAACTGCAGAATCGGAATCTATCTCCTACCATTCAAGCGGATACTGTCCTTTACGTACGTCGAGTCTGACATGGTGACTCGGTTGTGCCATTTCCTATTCTGACATGCCTCGCTTTATCATGCAGCAAACTATCCCCCTGATTAATGTTACTGTTGGAACTCCACCGCAGGCCCTACAGCTGGCGGTAGATATCCAACGCGATATCGCCTCTATTCTTGTGCCCAAGACTCCGAAGAATGCGCTGTCAGGGTTAATTACAACGAAGTATAATTGCTCTGATGATGATTATTGCACTCTCATGAGCTACTTTGATCCCGCCAAGTCATCCACCTTGAAATCGATACGGCTTCCTGATCCAGACTCAGATGTGGTCAACACGGACGTCGTGACAGTTAGCGGCCAGAGAGTAGACAGCGTCCCAATGTCCCTTTTTGGTATCTCTCCAGGTTACTGTGAGTGTTTCCAAAATTGGTAATAGAGTCCAAATTGATTAATCTTGTGTGAATTCTTTAGATAGCAGTATAGGCATTGGGCCTCACTCGAGCTTCCCATTTATATTGGTTGATCAGGGCTTTATCAGTTCTCCTTCATTCAGTCTCTGGAGCGATCCATCCCTCAATCATCAGGGACATTTGCTTTTTGGTGGAGTAAACGAAGCAATGTACGAGGGACCGCTCCAGGCATTTCCTTTTACAGGCTCAGAGAGCGATGTGAGCTTGCCTGTTGCAGCAGTTGTTGTGGAGAGTAGCGGCAACAGTACAGCCGGTCCGACAACCTCGAGACATAACCTCGCCGACTCTCCGGCCGCAATATTATCCACGACTGACATCTTCACTTTTCTTCCTAATGAAACAGTACGGCAAATTTATGCCGACCTTAGCATCACGCCGGTTTTCGAGTTCAATTCTTCTATTGGCTTCGTCGATTGTGCCAGGCTGAATTCCGAGAATCGCACCGTCTCCTTGGAGTTTGGCAACGTCACCATCTCAGTACCTTGGAGCGTATTGTTTCAGCCTACTGGAAACAATACCTGCGAGTTTAC
Source organism: Trichoderma polysporum (assembly GCA_030278935.1). NCBI lineage: Eukaryota > Fungi > Ascomycota > Sordariomycetes > Hypocreales > Hypocreaceae > Trichoderma > Trichoderma polysporum. Next base: position 99,220 of record JARFTM010000108.1, on the reverse strand, counting down.
AATCGTAGCGTATGAACCGTACAAGGCCGTCGGACTGTTAGGCAGTCAACCCCAAATTGGTGCTATTTTCCTTCAGTACATGTATTTGGCTGTGGATTACGACAACATGTTCGCTGCCGTGGCGCCCCTGAATCCTAACCCAGGCCCGGATCATATTCTAGAGATTGGGAACGGGCCACGAATCCCAGACGCAGATGGACACTTCCCAGCTACGATTACTACGTACGGGGCATATGTGCCAACACCAACCGCGTCTCCGTCAACAACAACTACAGCATCATCAGCATGGGCTGTAACATTTGAACCTCGAGCTATGGATATAACACTAGGGGTTGCAGGGACAATCTTTGCAGGATTTAATTTAATAATGTAATACCATACAAGGCTTACCAAGAGCTAGGTATTAGGGTTATGCTATACCGATCTTATAAGCCAGGTACTTTATCCTGACTCCAGAATCTTGCGTCGCCTGGTAGACGACAATTGGCAATTGGTGGGATATCAGGCTCTTCCCTCGTGGTACTAGTCCACTGGCAAATACCACGTATTACTCCAACTTACCCAGCTGAGGAAATATTTGCTTTAGAGCAGTGCTCCATCAAGGTTATACTACAGGAAATAGTCGTGTTTTCCTCTCCCCCAAAAAGATGAATGCTATACGCAGAAATTTAATAATTAGACATCTGTCCTGCCCCGTCGCAGCGGGCAAGACGGATAACTCGGCAAACAACTCAATATGAACCAACAGACAGTAGCATCTACTACCATCCCTGTCTCTCTCTTAAATTGCGCTACCTTCACATAGGATCAGCCGATAATACAACACCATGACAGGTTTAGCAGGTAAATTTGAAGACGAACGTTCACAGATATGGATGTACGTGTCAGCTAATCTTCGGGCGCGTTTCGTAGTAACATACCGTCTGTTCTTCTCTTCTGGAGCTATACTTTGACAGCTAGCCGGGCATCGCATCTGACTTTTTGTCTGCAATTCTAGTAATAGCGAATCCTTGCCGTTGCAAAAAGTTCCAAATCAGTCAATCTCCAGATCTGTTATTCCAATACGGACAATTGGAGCGCTTGGTAGACCATAATCGACGTTAAAATTCCAGTTCAAGGGCTTCTGGCACTTGACGACAGATGGGAATGATTAGATAATGTCGTCAATTAGCAGCAACCAACCACGCGATCTGAATCAGCCTGACAAGGAACAAAAAGAAGAAGAAGGAAGCCAACATACACAGAGAACGAGACAATACTGGAGGAAGAGAGCCCTGGACGTGCTGGCAGGTTGAAATGAAGGTGAATGAGAGGTGAATATGGAAAAGAAGACAGTATAAGAAAGAACAAAGTCAAAAAAGCGCTTGTTTTCAGTTAAACTCATTTAGCTCCCAACATTCAGGCTCGCCTATGAAAATAGCGCAGAAGCAAAACAGCTCAGTCGATCTATTATCACTCTACTACAAACATGCCAGATTTTGTTTACCGAAAGCGTTAAACGAGTCTTTGAAACACTTTGCTGGTTTAGCCTTGTTCGCACCCTTTGTGTGTTACCCTCAGACGTTCTGTATTAATTCTCTGTCTTTGTTTTTTGTCCTCTGCAAACGAAACTGAGGCATCATTCGTTTCTAGGTCCGCCAGGCAAATCGGTTCGCACAGCAGAAAGTCTACCAGGGATTCTTTACGTCAATCTGACACTGCGCTTAACCATGCTTGTCACTCGAGAAACTTTCAGTATTGAAGTCAAAATTTGAAAGAGGGCAAGGCAGTCGGTATCACAAGGGATCTAACTAGAGGTCCAGCTAGAGGCCCCAGCTTACCGGCTACTTTCAACAAGTGCAGATCGAGACAAAGGCGCAAGTATAAGCAAACGCGGCGTTGGCGTTGGCAAGCGTCAAGACAAGCTGTTCCATTGTGACGCAGGTCGCCAATGTCGTAACAGGCAATGGCCGTGCTGAGCTGGCGATTTGGACGATTGATTGTAATTGCAGGAGAAAAAGAGGAATTAAGGAGACTCCGGAGCTCAAGGGGTTCAGGAATGGCGGGGGGTCTATTGAGGCCTCAGCCTATGCAGGCAAGTTTATTCAGGCTCTGGGATCTGACTTTGTAAATCAGCTACTAACTCGCATTATAGTATGGAACCGCATGAGAGATGCTGCATCAGTTGAAGGAATATTTTCGGCTCCTGCGTATCAGGAACATTGCTGCTCGACAATCTGGTGTAGTCCACCTCGCGCATCACTACTATCCGACCGCTACACACAGCGCATTTTGACAAGCCAGAACATGCCGATGTCTCCTCCATTGTCTTGAGATCTACCATATCCGATATGGCGATGTATGCCCGGCATGGCAGGGTCTACTAGAAGCTCCAGTCCGCCAGCAATGTTCACGCATCTCCCTCCACAGAATGGTCTAGCTATACAGTACGACATTGAGGAAAACGAAGCCAGAGCTTTAAACAGAGATGGCAGCCCTCCAAGCATCATCACTTCGTTTAGTCCTTTGCCGAAGGGAAAAATACCTCCTGCAGCTCCGGAATACTTAGAGTCAGAAGAAATTGTGGGCCAGGAAGAGTCTTCCTATTGCAAAGGCAAATGCAACTGGAAGCATTCCAATTTATAAGTCGAAATGACATTTGCGCGCCTAGAGAAATAATCACGGTGGAAGAGATGTCTGCATGGTGAGAGGTCTATTGAGGCCTCAGCCTGTCGACATCTCGCCCTAACATGTGGGGGATTGGGGTCGGGATCAGAGGTGTTTCGAAAAGTAGCTCTATTACTTGAAAAGACATGGGGGCTGTGATGTTGACTTGTCATTTTGGAGTTGATATTGGAAAGAATTTGGTGAGTGGGGTAATGGAGGAAATCGTTTTTACAGACTCTCTGAAAAGAATGAAGGCTTCTACTAGAATATTCGGACGAGATATGGTGACTGCTAAGTGTACGACGGTTGCCTTAAACTTGACATAGACTCCTTATGTACCTTAGGTACGGTGAGCCCAAAGGACAAGGTCGTTTTGCAGGATGAGTGCGATTAAATCGGTTTTGCGCAGCATAAGGCAAACATAAACACGTTGACGGAAGGCAAGCAACCATATAAATTGGTAATAAAGACAAAATGAGAAACATACACATTGATTACTAGATTCATCCCCTCTCACTTGCGACATAGAGACATGGTGTACATTGGGACAGGATTTCTTTTCCCTCGTCTCAATCTTTAGTAGAAAAATAAAATAAACCGGCTGACCATTGATATATAAAATAGTTTTATGTATCGCATGATGTGGATACGCTCATTGTAGAAAATGGGTAATTAGAAAGCAAAAGTTCATTTATCGCAACTGATGTCGTTATCTGGACTGTTGACGCGGAGAAACAAAGGGGCACTCCGTCGAACGGTTCATTCAAATATCATTATGTCTTACAAAGCTGTCCGTCTTGACGAACTTTCCATCTCTCATTGCCCACACATGGTGAACACCAGAACACATCCGTTGGATCGACTTCGCGCTTGATTCGCAACAATCTCGCGTAATTGCTACCCCAGAAGGTCTGTTGCCAGTTCTTTTCGAATGGAAAAGCCTGCGACGTATGTTAGTACCTATGCTTCATATAATATGACAGCAAAAAGCGATCCATCACTTGCCTCATTTATGTATGCCCCAGATTTGGGTGTCAGATCTCGTAGGGGTTGGAATTCCTTATCTAGAGTCGCAATGGCATTGTTCTCGGCGGTCTTGTTAAACGGTCCAAATGATTCGCTTGTCACTATTAGTAGTATCGTTAACATGCGAAATCCGATCATTACAGAGAATTCGTAGCATACAAGCGTGAACATAGGCAGTTCTCCATGCAGGGTTGACGGCATTGCTGCCTCCTCTCGGTTTCGCTTCTTGGACACCTTTGCCAGCCACCATGAAAGCAGCCATGGTGCCTCCAGACGTCATTGCTGCCTGTAGAGCGCCTTTTAGTTTCTCAGGATTGCCCGTTAAAGTCTCTCCATCCAAAAGTCGAGAGACGAGGTACAAACTTCCACCCGCTGGGCTGCTGTCGAAATTATTATTAAACCACCCTAGCCAAGAATCGTACTGGTTAATGGAGCTGTAGAACTGGGCTTTATTGGACCAGCGTTCGTGAATAGTCCCATTGATTGGATTAAACGCTTTTTCGATAACATCGGGATTGTCAACGTCTTGTAGAATGCATGTGCCCATAAATCCAGCAACCCGATCTGGGATACCTGGCAACTGAATGGGGCTCTGCATGTCTCTTGTGACAAGAGTATAACCGGAAATACCTTGGTTCATCAGACTTGGAATTTGGGTAGTAACGTAGGTAATAAGATCAAGCACGAAAGACTCTTTAGGATCAGTGATGATCATGAAAGCTACGCTGAGAATCTTTGGGCTTGGATGCGTCTTAAGTGTGACAGACGTTATGACGCCAAAAGTCGAGCCGCCACCCTTAAATGTCCATTAGTACAGCCATTGTTGCCCAATATATGGAATCATGGATACTTACTCCTCGCATCGCCCAAAACAAGTCTTGATTCTGGTCTTCGTTGGCTATCACAATGTCGCCTCCTGGCGTGACAATTTCCATCTCCCACACGTTATCTGCCGCCAGGCCATACCTCGTTGCAAGTATCGAATGCCCTCCCCCAGTGATATAGCCTCCAACGCCAACGGTCTTGCCGCCTCCGCCGACAACAGCTTGGTTATGATTATCCGCAGCAACGTAGATGTCGTACATCTCTGATCCACCACCTACGGTGATAGAGTTGCCACGAATAACTTTCTTAGAGCCATGAAGGCGAAACTGGTTTTCGTTGTATGTGATATTGTTGAGATGGTGGGTCCATATAGACAGAGAACCTGGAGAGTTGGAGCGGCCCAAGTAGTCGTGGCCGGTATTCTTGACGTTGAGACGAACGTTGTACTTGCGAGCTGTTCAGAATATATTGTTAGGCCATGCCGGTATTCCCTATACCAAGACAAGAAGCAGCTGGGGGACTTACCGAAGTCTATGCCAATTTTGACGTGCTCTGCACTTGACGCATTCACGACATAGGCAGGATATCCTGCTGCAGAACATGGCACATTCTCCTCCGGTAAACAGGTATAATTGTCGAATTTGTCCCACATCACGGAAATTGGGTTGTCTGAATGGAACTCATACGTCTTCCATTCTTCAGCAATCTTAGAACACTGAGTCGTATTGTAGGTAGGCTGACCCGGGTGACATACGGCTCCAGGCGGAGGAGGCTGAAGGAGTCGTCCACCAAGGGTTCCATTGAGAGTCTCCCAGGTGTTGGCAGAGGGCCAAGACGATGTCCCAGGATGTGCTTTGCATATTCCTGGATGAGGGGTGCAGAGTCCGCCGGCGATGCCAGTCAGAGAAAGTAACAACTGAAGGCTAGAACCCAACATTTCATTGATCATTTTTCACAAACTGGGCCTATCGAGTGTATAATACCCGGAGTTGAAGTGCCATCCATTCCAAGATTTGTGATGGAGACGCTGGGGTTTATACCTACACACGACCAGCTACAAACATCATAGAATGGAGGATTCGGTATCGAGTTCTGTCATTGAACTACCTAGAGAAATTGAGCTGATCAGGCTCCACCGTTCATGGAAAGATGCCGCGAAATTCGACGTAATCCCCCCCGCTGCCCATTAGGGCGATTGCATATGAATGGTGCATCATGGCTGTGGCAATCTACATGGCCAATAAAAAGAGATCGCATCCATCGCATTTGCAGCGGATTGGAGCATAGAGCTTTTGCACTAAAATGCCCGATTTGGCAAAATGCCGCGAAAATGGCGACCGAAAAAATGTGGACTGTCCATTCAGCTGAGACCAAGCTAAGAATAACCTTATTGTCCGGGTCAGCATCCTACCGTATTCTGCGTATTGACAACAGTGCGTACTTACCAAGCGGATAATGCGGCGAAATAGCCGTGGCAGCGTAGCTCGTATGGCTCGTATTATACTTGTATAATCGTGCGGATCAAGAGATGATAGACAGAGATTGAACTTGATCTACAGACAAGGCATGTCTTGGCTCCACCACGGCTGTGTTGGGTCTACTCTGCTAGCTTGTGACTATGCCGGCTTTCATGTCCACAACACTGTAGTTGGCCAAAAAGACCGTTGAGAGAAGTCAAAGCTTGCGGATTTTTCTGGAAGTCGTCTTAAGACAGCTGTCGCAGATTAGATCTTTGGTCGGGAAATATGTGGAGAAGAAACCGAAAATATAGACCAGAAGGAGAGAAGGAAGTGGTATCAATGCCTGCGGTAGAATCGAGAGCTACAATAACCAACCTGTAGATATGATTAGTCGAAATATCTGTCTTAGCAGAGATCATACGAATTCAAAGAATATGGTAGAAGCTGATCATGAGGGGGAGGAACCGAAACTTACCCTCGCCTTGAAAGAATGGAAACTTGGTTATACAAATTGTAGAAAGAAATTGAAAAAGAAGACAAATGACAAGGAGGAACGAGCAGGCATTAAAGAGGACTAAGCGGAGAGGTGGAAACATGACCGAAGTCGATGTAAAGAGTCGGTACGAGAAAGGCTGCAAAATAACAGTGAAAATGCAGTAAGAAACTTGGAAAAGCTCGTCGAAGAATAATTGGAGAGAATGAAGACGAGTGCTGAGATATGCCATGGCCGGAAACAAACTGAAAGAATATATATTTGGAATGGTCAAAATTACCAAATGATCCGTGAAAGAAAAAAGAATGCTTGTTTGTCTGGATAAATGGCTGTTACAGGCATCTAGTAGCGGCACCTATAGGCGGTGATGATATTTGATAGGAGGCCAAATGCATTGTGCCTGAGGCAGTTGCTGAGTAAGACCAAGTTTCTTGAACTCACGATGCTGTTTTCCCAAGATACGTTATCGTCATTGCTATCACTTGTCGATGGGCATAAAAAGCACCGATTGACCCTGTGATTAAGTACCTACTAATCCAGTTCATCTTCGAAAGAATCCAATTCCATGTCTCTATTGGTTCGTCCAAAACTGAACCACGGCATCTTTTTCCTTACATCGTTGTTCACTTCATTTCTTTTTGATCCAACATTATATCGCTTCTGCTATATCATCACTTCGTGTCCATCTCGGTATCATTCACACCAAGTCGTCCCTTCGTCCCGCCTCTACTGGTTTAGATCAAACCAGTTCGCGACATTTGGGTCCATGTTAAATCCTTCCAGCTGCGTCGTGTCCATCGTTTGATTCTGAAAATATTGATCCAACAATCCCTGTTTCTAGTTAGACTCATTTCAAAATCCGAAGCAAAGTGTACCAGTTCAAACTTACCCAGTCTAACCCTTCTGTCCCATCAATCATCTGGGACATCGCTCCTGCGTATGGGAGATCTTCAGTAGAAACATTTGGGATCGGGTCCTTAATCGGGGATTCAGGTCGATGAAGATGGCTACCATCTTTCTCGGCTACCTTTTGCACCATCAGGTTGAGTGCCAAAGCCGCAATTCGCGCTTCTGGAGAAGTCAAGCCATTAGATGCCCAAATCTTGTGTGACGTCTGCAACGCACGATATTCTCTCTCGACCAGAGCCTCGTCATCTTTACCATTTGCAGAAAGACTGGACCATCGCCGGAGACGAACGGAAAGATGCAGACAGACAACCATGGCGGCTAAAAGAAAATCGTGCATAGTAAGTGAGGATATCATCCACCGATCGTCATATAATCGTCCTCCAGGCTGAGACGCCTAGTGTAAATCTGCTTGGCGAGCAAGAATATCAAGAGCTGCTTCAGCACAGGTACGCCTAGAGTGCTCAAATCTACGGCTGTCTACCTCGTAACTAATGTAACGTCTGTGTAGAACGATGAGGCTTTTTAGGTGGAGCATCTCCAATGTGCATCTCTCGAAGATGATACTAGAAGGATCCATGAATGACTGACCAACATCCTTCCCTTTCAGAACACTCGGTAGGGCACTGTACGCCTCTCTCGCTTCGTTATCCAGCAAAACTGTATTGTCGTAGGTTGGTAGTGACAAAGACTGAGAATGCGCAACAATCTTCTTAAACACTGCCATAATGCCTGCCTTTGCAATCGGATATCGAATAGGAGTGTGCTCGAATAGCGGTCGCTCTGGGGGCAGCGATGCCGTTCCTATGTCGAGATCAGAAAAGTGCAAGTTCCTCGGCACCTTGGTATCGCAGAACTCGGTTGGGATCATGCTCGGAAATCCCATCTGAAAGGACATTAGCGCATCTATTTGGAATAGATTGTGCCAAACGCGGCGCCGCATCTCTCCATCAAAGACTGAGACGCCTGGTAAGCTGTCTGGATCGCGATGATAGCCCATTCTGAAAGCGAGGCGAATCACAGTGCCCACCTCGAACCAATGATCAGAATTGAGTTTGTTATGAGTGAGAAAACAACTTTGGAGGTGAATGATCAAGGTTTCTAGGGAATACGCGTTCGCGGTGGCAAATCTTCCCAATACGAGGCATTCCACGGTTCTTTGTTGCAAATCTCTGAGAACCAAACCAGAGTTATTTACGTCAGATGGGGCAGCGACAAGACGGAGAATCGTCGTCACGCTTATGACAGAGAACAGCAGAGCAATCCAGAGCGGGGGTGCTTTTGCAGGAGCTTCCCAGAATCTTTCATACTAAAAGCATCGTTGGACAGTTAGTTTCGGATGGAAATCGAGACATGAGAGAGGATACACGCGGACAGAGAACACCACTGACCTCTTTTTGGAACTTTACCGGATGCAAAATGCCTAGAAAGTTGCCGGCATGAGCGATCCAAGTATACAAAATGTCATCAAAAGGTTGCGCACGTACCTAATACCATGAACTTCGAATTGAAGTACTGAGAAACAAGAGCGTCGCACATTGGTCTCGCCGGCAAAGAGGGTAGAATTTCCTCCAGTCTGACAACTGGAAATGTACTAAACAGAAATCCGACACCCTCTTCCGGGGCGAAGCTCTTGCGTTCTGGCTCTTCCTGAAGCAATGGACGGTCAAGGGCCGAAAGATGCTCTCGAACCTCTTTGATTTCATCCAGAATGGCCATCCAATGACCAGGATCAAGGTAACTGACTTGGCCGTCGCCAGATTCGTGGCGATGAGGCAGCTCGGGCGGTAAAGCGTGATCTTCCTGATGGCTGCGGGTTGACGTGACGGACAATTGATACTTTTCGTAGGATGCCGATACTCTGCCTGTACTCGAACTAGACGCTGATTGCTTCCCAGATCCACCTTCAATGGCGACAGGATTCGAGGCTATCGAAGATAGCATACTCTCCAAGTTGTCCAGTCGCTCCTGGATATTGGTCACTTTGGGTGTGCGAGGCTTGTTTCGAATGGCGTTGGGTGCATAGCGACATGATGACGCCTGGTTTCGCCTGGAGCACCCTTCGCATGGCTGGCCCCGACTGCACAATTGTCTAGTGACGGTAAGCATCCTGCAATATTTCCTTTTCCACCTCATTTTGAAGAGCTGTTTCAACACAGCCACTTACTTTCGGACTCGACATGGCTCGCACGACACCGGGGCCCGATTCCGCTTTTCAATCTTTTTAGAACCAAGCTCCATTGTGCAACCACACCCAACGAAAGGGCGGCCAACCTGTACTGAGACCGAAAATAAAGAAACTGACTACACAAATCGAGATCTTACCAGTAAGGAAGATCTGTGTGGCAACGTTGTAATGGCAGAGTATCTGTGCTTTTCATCACCTTTGCTCGGAGACCTCTTCGGAGCATCAGCGGCGCCATCGGGGATATTATCTCCGCTTGGCTCCCACCGAATAAGAATCCACCTTCGTGTAGGCCCAAAAGCCGAATTAACCTTTAGATCACCCTACGGAGTACAATGAATAAACTAGTCTCTCTAATTAAAGAGACTCCACCGGAGATAAAATCCCCGGGCTCCACAATAACCATTTCCAATGGGTCGTTCGCGTTTGAAACCGCATCGGTGATAATGAAAGGCGAAAGGTTCTGTAAGTCAAGATGATGGCCACGAAATCAAAGGAGATAGCCGTACTAATTGGCTGCGCAAGAATTTAATAAATAGACAAAACAAGACAGATGAAGATCAAAAAAATGAACATCGAAAATCGTGTTTCTTCCTTCTCAGTGATAAAGCTACCAACCAGCATTCGCCTCTAAGCACCTCCCGCTCCTATCAATACATCTTCAACGAAATAATTGAAAAGCGCAAATACTTAGCCATGTCTGCCGTTCACGGCGTTGCCTCCGTTATCTACGGCAGAGTGTTCGTCACACTCCCCGTCCCTAGCACATCAACCGATCTCTCCAAACAGATCATCGTCGTCACCGGTTCAAATACCGGCCTCGGCTTCGAATCTACCCGCCATCTCTCTCGCCTAGGCGTCGGCAAAATCATCATGGCCGTCAGAACTCTCTCCAAAGGCGAAGCCGCTAAGAAAGAGATCCTCAAACTCACCGGCAAAACTGATGCCTCCATCGAAGTCTGGCCCATCGACATGGACAGCCACGACTCTGTTAAGGCATTTGCCGAACGAGCTTCTCAGCTGCCTCGACTAGATGGCGTCTTGGCCAACGCAGGAATGATGACCTCACAGTTTAGCTTGAGCGAGAAAAGCGAAAAGACCCTCAATGTCAACGTCATCAACACATTCCTTCTCTTCTTCCTCCTTCTTCCAACAATGCGTCAATCTGTACAGCAGACTGGCAATGCATGCCGCTTTGTGGTTCCCAACAGCGCACTACACTACATAGCCCCACTCGATGAGCTCAATGCCAATAACATATTCGATCGGCTTAATGATGAGAAACAAGCAGCAATGGGAGGAAGATACCCACTTTCAAAGCTGCTCGTCCTCTATGTGACCCGTGAGATAGCCAACAGAACCAAATCCTCAAACAAGGGTAAATTCATCATCAACGCTCCCAACCCAAGTTGGTGTAAGTCCGACCTAGGCAAGGAGATGGAGTCATTCGGATACAGTGTAGCAGAGAAAGTCTTGGCTCGTTCTACAGAAGAGGGCAGCCGGACTTTAGTCCACGGACTGCTCACAGATGAAGCGAGCAACGGCCAGTACTTGACAAATTGCCGCGTCCAAGTGTAAGTGATTTGGCTCTCCCTCCTTCATCAACACTTGTTACCTACTCAAACTAACTGACTATGTGTTTATAAAGTCCGGCAAAGCATGTCACAAATCAGTGGGGACAACAAGTACAAAGGAAATTTTTTGAGGAGCTCCTCGGCAAACTCGAGGCTATTGCTCCAGGAGTTACATCCAACCTTTAAGCATTTGCTGATGTCTATTCGACATGGAACTCACCAAGTAATGCTACGAATACTAAGGATGAGGATACATGGTCGCTGTTGCAGACAAAGGAGCAATATGCGACTGATGGATATTAGAAGATGGGTATTAGAAGATGAGCATTAGAAGATATTGGAAGAAATTGTGACAGAGCTGGATTTCGAACAGACACGGTTAATAAATTTGTAAAAGATATATTTGGGAGGCTGTCATCATTGGCTTGCGACTAAGTTAGTTGGTGTATAATATTTTAATTCATCACTGCATTTCACACTTCATCTCGTGCCTTGAATGGCGTTTCACATAATGGGAAATGGGAACAGACTGCTAAACAAAAAATTCTATGCCTAGTCCAATACTCGCTATCCCACCATAAAACGCCTATTTACACAAAAAAAAGAAAAGGGAAGAAAAAAAACTTGAAAATTTTGAAAAAAAGAAAAAGAAAGGAAAAGAGAAAAAAAAAGAAATTATCCAAAAAGTATAGCCCCCACTCTCCCGAAAAGACATAAAAGGTATCCAAAGACACGACTCTTCTCTATCTTGAAAAATGCAAAAAAAGAAAAAAAGAAAGAAAACATGTCCAAAAAGGCATTACCCCACCAGTCCATCCGAAACATATCCAAAAAGACATTATCCCACCAACCCGCCCCAAAAGAAGAAAGGAAAAAGGAAAGAAAATATCCAAGAAGATTTTATCCCACCATCCCACCATGCAAAGGAAGAAATAAGGGCATATCCAAAGCAACATGATCTCACTTTTCCATCTCCCGAAACAAACAAGAGGACAAGAGAACAAGAGAACAAGAGAACAAGAGAACAAGAGAACAAGAGAACAAGAGAACAAGAGATCAGAATGAACAATCAGAAGGAACGAAAAGAAAGGCCCAGAAGTGGCATCGTCCCTTGCTCACTCCTCCCAGAATACTCAATGGTCCAGCGTCCAACACCCCTGTATCCAATTCCCTGTATCCAACTTCCCTATACCCAACATAAGCATACCATGGAATGTCCTTTGAGAAAGGTTGGATATCATGAAGCAGGCGAGTGACAAAAAAAAAGAGAATCAGGAATTAATCCACATCCACAAATAGATGATACACACAAGAGTGGCGATAAACTCTTTACAGAGCTGCTCCTTTTTCTTGAATGCGAATGTGTTTTCATTTTGCGGCCCCTGTTTTTCTGTCTCCCGCTTGGTGAGGTTGTCCGAGAGCTTCTCTGTCCTAACATCCCATGGCTTACAAAATACCACTTAAAAGCTTTGTCTGACCTAATTCTGACAGTATAATGCTCACACCGTCTCGTGCATGGTTTCACCAGTTCAACGCTTTGTAAATGCCTCGGTCAAGCGATGCCGTGTGTGAGAGCATCTTTATCTCTCTTTCTGTGGCTGTGTGTGTGTGTGTGTGTGAGTGAGAGGGAGAGTGAGTGAGAAAGGAGAAAGAGAGCAACTGTGTCGAGCTCTATTGTGGGTGCCATGTCGAATTTTTCCAGCAGGCGGGGGTACTCGCGACACCAAAGATGATACATGCGAGTGTGTCTTTTAATCTTCTCTCCTTCGTCTTTATGCGGCGCCCGTTGACACTGCCCCCTCCAGCTTATAGCCTTTGAACTGACGTGCTGGGACCTTCTTATCAAAGAGGAGATCTAGTTCCTCAAATGTCCGACCCATTGTCTCGGGCACGCGAAAGTAAGACCAGATGAGACAAAGAAACGCGAGACCACCAAAGAAGAAGCCCAGCTTGCCTTGTAAATTGGCTTGCTCTGGATTGATCATGTATGGTATAGCGACAGTCATGACGATGCCCAACACTCCCTGTGCAGCGGTAGCAGCAGCGATTGTCTTGGAGCGGACACGGGTAGCCGAACATTCTCCAAGCAGGACAAAACAGACGGGGCCAATGGAGATGTCGTAGAAGAAGTTCCAGATGAGCATGAGCGACGACTCCGCCCAAATGACACTAGAAGGCCGGCCAGGAATGCAGTCGAGGATTCCGATGGTGAACTGAAGGATGACGAGCAATGCTAAGCCCGAGACAAAAAGGGTTCGTCGGCCGAATTTGATCAAGAGAACCCAAGAGACGAGAGTTCCAACGAAGCCAACAGCTGCAAACAATTAATCAGCAAGAAGAACATTTGGGACCTGTTAGTTCATGCGACGAAACGACTTACCCAGAAACCCGACAGACATATCAAAGGCTCGGTTAGTTGGCAGACCAGCTTGTTGGAAGAAAAAGGTACCATAGTTGATGAGATAGATGCCGCTGAGAACCTGGGTGCAGTAAACGCCCATGGAAATTTCAGTGCGGCGCCAGTTGTCACCCTTGAAGCAATCCAAGTATGTGCTACCAGCCTCAAGCTCCTGCTCTAGGCGATCCGTTTCGACGATGAAGGCTAAAGTGGCTTGGACATTGACTTTGGGAGATGCCAGTCTTCTCAGAGATTTTTCGGCGTCTTCTAAGCGGTTCTTGCGGACGAGCCACCATGGGCTCTCGGGAATGAATGCCATGCCAGGGATGATGACGAGGACCCAAAACCACTGAAGGAGGAATGGGATTTTGTAGGCCCAGTGGTTGTTCAGCTTGGAGGTGCCAGCAGTAACGCCGTTCCCCAGAAGTTGGCCGATGACGAAACAAAGGTTGACAAAGGAAGTGAGGTGGCCACGAAGTGCTGTGGGACAAACTTCGGAGGCATAGGCCGGGGCAATGACGACGAACATACCCAGGACAAGGCCAGCTAAAAGCTCTCCAGCGAGAAGGACGCTGAGAGTCTTGGAGAAGAATTGGATGAAGACGACGCCAGCAGTGAGAATGACACAGACGGCAAAAGTGAGCTTTCGCCCAAAGTAATCCATAGGGTAGGCGGCGAAAATGGCACCAACTACCTGGCCGACAGGGTTGCCCATGGAGAGAGCAGTTTGCCAAGAAGCTTCAATTACCCACTGTGGGAAAGTAGTCAGTCAAGCTGTGTATAGAAGTGCAGGAAGAAAAATAAAGACTTACATCGCCCTTGTACAAGTGCCCAAAGTCGCGAGCGAACTGAGGTGTTGAGTAGAGATTTCCGATAAGTTGAGGGTCAAAGGCAAGCATGATGACGCCAATGGAAACGAATCCAGACCACGCGATGGCCTTGGGGTACAGTTTCAAAGCTTCAGAAAAGGTGAGCTCGTGTTCGGCACGAATAGCCTCAATGGCTTCGCTGGTAGCCCCGTCATGCTTCAAGTCATGAATGGAGTCTCGATGAGTCTCTTCTCGTTTGAGATCGGCGTCAGCCATGACTACGGTGATTTACTGAGTCAATGTGTGTCGTTTCTTGTGCTCCAAACTTCTGAGGAGGAAAGAAAAACCTCGTGCCGACCTTCTCGCCGCGGGAACAGCCCTCAATGATAGGCTAGTGATGTGAACCGCAAGAGGTAACCAAGCTTGAACAAGCGAAGACAAGACAGCAACTTTCGTGCTGCAAATCAGAGCAAGGGACCATGGGGATATATAGGAAGGTAGTGCAAGTGTGCAGAGGAGGTGGAGTGTCTTGGCCGATAAGCTTCCCGCCATTCTGCAACCCTGCTTGCCATGTTAGCAGTGGCCATTGTTTGGACCGATGTAACGAGAGTGCCACTAGTGATGGGATGGAAAGGTGTGTGAAAGGGTACCAGTGGAACTACAAGAACAGGTATGTATGTGCTGGTGCAGACGCTGTCAGCCTGAATGAATTGCCTGGGTGATCACTCTACTGAGCTAGATCACGTACCTTGTAGCCGCCCTCCCCAGCTAGTGACTGTAGAGTAGGATGGTCTTGATGATTATGGTGCATGGCTGATCCCACATGCTATCAGTCCTAAGGTTGCTAGCGTGGCACAATGTGCTGCAAGCACCCGTTAGTATGGTGAAGGGATGGTTGTTCCACCTATCAGCGGGCGCGAGCAAGGGGACGGAAGCTTGCCGGGGTCATGCGCGCCGGAGAGGTTACGAGAAGCTTAAAAAGAAACAATTAAACTTACCAATGGAAGAGTTTCGCGTACAAGGCCAATGAGGAAATGGGTGTCGCAGCCGACCAGGGCCAAGACACACACGTTGGCACGTTAGCCAGCGGACGAGAACATTTTCGATACGATGTACACTATCCATCCCCGCCCCAGAATTGCGGCTGGGTCTGGACTGAACCAGATGATTAGTAGGATGGAGATGACAGTTAGAGGGAGAAAAAGATGGAGGCAGTGGAGAAGAGAGGAGGCGAATGGACTCACTTTGTGCGGGGGTGGGTAAGTCTGCCAACGCCACAGTGTTCCATCGCGATTCAAAGCGTAAAGACTGATTGTGAATGCGAATGTGAATGTGGATGAGGATGTGGAATGGGAGAAAAAAGAAGAAAAGTTTGAGAAATGGATGAAGTTCTAGGAGCTTCTCCATTCCCCTCTTCAAGCTTGATTATTCATCCAGCAACTGCCTTGACCGTTTCTTCTAACGTATCTCGTCTTCCTGTGGCCTGATTCACCAGGCTTTAATCGAAGAGCAAGAGCAATAGCAATAGCAATAGGCAGGCACATAAACGCTCGCTTCTCCGGGTATCTCTCCAAGCCCTGGTCGCATACTGTACAGAGACTCTCTTACGGCAGGTATCTGAGAATCCAAGGCTAGCCTGGCCACTACCTGCTTACTTTAGCAGCATCTCGAGCGCCGTCCCCGCACTTGAAAGTCCAGAGGCTTTCGAGTATACGAGATATGTACCTAGATAGCAGAGCGGGGCGGACTCGGGTTCGTGTTAACGTTGCATTTGTGGCTCTCCAGATTCGCCAGGTGTGGCGATTTGCTAGATGCTAGATCCCGAGATGCTTTAAGATGCTGTAGTCTGTAGATACAGAATAGAGGGAACGTTTGAGACACTACGAGATAAAGTAGTCTACCTGGTAGCGGGCGGCTCATCCATGTAGTGGCAGGGCGCCGAAGATTGTTTTGCGAGCATCGAGGCCCAATGTGACGGTGCCATCTCGTGGCTGTTAGAAATTCGGTCGAGAGCGTGCCCTATCAATGCGCGGAATCTAACATTTCTTGGCTCTGGGGTAACCGAATGGTGCTAGTTAGTCAATTAGCTGTCGTGACCCGAGCTCCGATCGTGATAGATTAACTTGGCGGCGGCTCGGAGAGGAGTAGTACTGCGTACGGGGCACTGTGACGAAATAGGTTCTCTACGTTTGGGTAGCATAGAATCTGTTTCTGTTGGGGAAATCCTTGGGATAGATTGAGATTGACGGAGAAGATGGGATTTAATGAGCAATTTGTATCAGCAGCGTGGTCAAGGGCAGAAATCTTGTATGATACTGAGATTCTGTCACGATCGGTCAATTTGTGCTACCCAAACAACAGTAAAAAGAGATATTTTGTACCGCGAAGTGACTTGCCGACACTGTAATGAACCATAAAATATCGGAAATAATAATTGAGGTAAGGAATGCGAATGTAGCGTGAGGCAAGTTTGTTCGAACGAACCAATTGAGTTGATCAAAGCAACTGAGTAGGTATGTACTGAGGAGAAGAACATGGGATTATACTGGGGTTCTTTACTATAAAGGGCCATAGAGGTGGTTTGCAATCTATAGAGGTAGCATGGCAATATAATGGAGATTTGGAAACCAATTTGCATGCGACTCTGCATCAAATTCAGCCATCTTTGAGTGTGCTTGCTGCTAGGTACATTGAGGTTCACGATAACCATCGGAGCGGTACCAGCGTTCGTCTCGTTTCTTACGGATGAGATAAAAAGAGTAAAAACAAGCCAGAGCCACATTTATGAGATAGATAGAGGGCTTTTTCCTGTTCTTTTCTTTCTTTTCTATTTTTCTTTTTCTTTTTCTTTTTTGAATTGCCATTTTTCTCAAGGCATCGCTAGCACAATCAGACAACAAGTACTTCGTACACCTCCCTTTCATGTCTACCAATTTAGTACCCGAAACTGGCTATCCAGCATTCCAAATTCTGCTACAAACCATAACAAAAAAAAGAGATCCATTCTCTAATGTATATAACAAAAAAAAAAAGGAGAGAGAAGAAAAAAAGATAGCCTTGCAATTTTTATTTTTATTTCGGCACACTGCAGGAAAAGTGTGCGGTGGCTAGACCGAGTACGCTGGATAGCCTAACCGTCAACACTGCCAGGCCATGACGCCCCTCTACAAAAGAAACGAAGACTCAGCGCGCTGACTGTGTTTTTACCTAATAACTGGTAGTTTAACCTGTCAAGTAAATGATTACTCTTCATCAGTGCTCCTATAATCTTACACTCAGGATGATTCTCACCTTTATAAACTAACGACTGTCTCAATTTTCGCCTATCTCTTCTCTACGCCCGAAAAACACCCAATTTCATTTCATTGTGCTTCATCTCAATGTCACAAACAACTTGGCAAGATATCGTCGACCGCAAACGCGCTGAACGGGACTCCAAAATCCCGCCCGAATGGCGTCTCTCAGCGCCTCTCCCTTCTGGCAGCAGACCGATAGACTTTCTTCCTCAATGTGGAATCCTCACAGACCGCGACCTGGCCCTTACGAACCCTGCTCACGATGCCACTGAGTTGCTCTCCCAGCTTTCCACGGGAAAAGTGACGGCTGAAGATGTTGTTCGCGCGTTTTGCAAGCGAGCCGCCGTCGCGCAGCAACTCACCAATTGCTTCACGGAAATCATGTTTTCAGAGGCCATTGCTCGAGCCAAGTGGTTGGACACCGAGTACCAGAGACGGGGCAATCAGATCGTCGGTCCGCTTCACGGTCTACCAATCAGCGTAAAAGACCAATTCTACATCAAAGGATACGACAGTTCCCTTGGCATCACAGGCCTCTGTTTTCGACCGGCCAGATCGACAAGCCAGGCGGTTCAGATCCTTCTCGATGCAGGCTGCGTCATCATCGGTAAGACAACAGTTCCGCAGACTGTATTGGCTGCCGACACCGACTCGATTGTCTTCGGACGCACCATCAATCCGCATCATGCCGAGTTTGGACCCGGGGGATCCTCGGGCGGTGAGGGCGCGCTGCTTGCCATGGGAGGCTCTGCGCTGGGGCTGGCGACCGATGCAGCCGGAAGCGTGCGAATCCCTGCTGCTGTGTGTGGTGTTGTTGGATACAAGCCTAGTGCTTATAGGGTCCCGATTGACGGCCAGAAAATCCTTGGCAAGGGGATTATGGGGATAACATCACTTGGTACGCCCACGGTGTCCGGTTTCCTGGCGAGGTCGGTGCGAGATGCGAGGCTTGCGGCCAAAGTGATGTCGGAATCAAAGCCTTGGAATGATAGTCCATTTATATACCCTCATCCATGGATGGGAGTTTCATGTCCCAACAAGCCTCGAATCGGTGTATGGCTCAAGACAGACACATTACACCTTCATCCGCCTGTTGCACGAGGCCTGCACCTCGCATATGACAGGCTGAGAAGAGCCGGTTATGAAGTCATTGAGCTCTCGCCCCCACCGTTTCAAAAAGCTTGGGAACTACAGCAAGAACTCGGCGAGTGGATGGATCTGTCTCACATGCGCAAACTCCTAGAGGCGGAGCCACACACCAACATTGTCCAGGCGGCCGGAGTCATCACGCGAGAGACGGCGGGACGAAAGTTTTCGATCGAGTATCTGCATGAACTAAACTTTCAAGTAGCCCGCATGGCAATGCAGATGAAGAGGATTTGGAACGTCAACAACGAACAACTTGATGCTATTTTGTTTGTCAATGCGCCGCATACTGCTGTGCCTTCTGATACATATACTTGGCTTGGATTCACGAGTATTATTAATCTTCTAGATTTGGCGAGCATTTCTATACCTTTGAATGAAGCTGTGAATAAGAGTATTGACATTGCTATGCCCCTTGAGGACTGCTTCAACGAGTTGGATGTATCGATTCAGAAGCTCTATGATCCGGAAAAGTTTGATGGCTTACCACTGGCAGTTCAGTTAATCGGACAAAGATTTGAAGACGAAAAGCTGCTAGCTCTCGCCGAGGAAATTACTCCTATGATAGCCAACAGAGGGCAATCCAAGTTATAGCCGCAAATATTTAATACATGATTATTTCTTCATATATTTCTACCTATTTCTACCTCCAACGAATGTTTCCAATTCCATCACAGATCACAATAAAAGAAGAGGCCTGCACATGCATATATCGCCAGAATGCCCATATTTCCTCCTTGAACCATCTTTCCTATGAATATCTTGTGTTGAAAAGAGATTCTGTTTTGCGAAAGTCAGAAATCAAGCCACAGGTACCAACAAGAGTAATGTGACATTTTTTATGACAAATTACCCCCCTGGATTTCACCATCTATTTATGAAAGCCCAACAACTCCAACCTGAAGGTAAGTTGGGTTCTCCTCAATCTTCTTCTTAGTCTCTGCAGACGTCAGCTCTTCCACGTCCCATGACGCCCAAGTGAAACGCCCATGGAGAAACTTGGCCTCTTCAGAAGTCGCCCAAACGGCGTAATGACCGGGAAGATTCACTAAACACATCGTTAGTGGCACAGTGGCGAAGCAGAGAGGAAAAAAAGGAAGTAAATGAGGCTATCATACCGTCGTCCCATTCAACAAGATCCTTTGGAACACCACTATTTTTCACTGCGTCTGTGTAAATTGCTCCGGGATGGAAGCTCAACACTTGCATATCATCTGAGGAAACTCCTTGGGCGACCAGCTGTGTCATGAGCGTTCCCGCATTCTTCGAAGCGCAATAGTTGGGAAAGATGCTGACGGCTGCGAAATCGTGGATAGCCAGGGTCGAAATATTGACCAGCGACTGTACACCTCCCTATTAATACAAACGCGCTGTACACATTGATTCATTTCATTCGAAAACGGGCGCAACTTACTAGCTTCTGACCGGCCGCACGCTTCTTCTGATGATAGAATCGATCTATGAGATCCAGGTTTGCTCCAACATTGGTCACGAAACTGGGCCATGCCTCTTCATATCCCAGCTCCAGCATTGTAGCTTGTCTGGCCTGAACATGCGCGGCGTTTAAAACTAAAACGTCGATGACAACCCCGTCGCTGTCAAGCTGTGCCCAGGCTTTCTCTGTTGCTGGTCGATCGGACGCATCCAAGATCTGTCCAATAAACTTTGTCTTCGGATGCTCTTTTGTGAGAGAAGCGACAGTTTCATGTAGAAGGCCTTCTCGACGGGCAGTGAGAATAACGACAGCGGCTCCAGCTTGGGCAAAGGAGTGGCAAATGGCCAGACCAATACCTGCAGAGCCTCCCGTTACATAGACGACACGGCCTTTCTGAGATAGCTCCGGGCGCAAGGGCGATATGGCCGCGTATGGCGTTTTGTGAAGGGTCTTGGTGACATCGGTTTTTTTGAAGGTAGCCATGATGGAAGCTGGTATTGTATACGTAAGATAGAGAGTATGATTGTTGAGGCGAAGAGATGCTGGACTGGATGATTCTAGTGAAGTGCTCTCTCACGACAAAGAGAAGTCACTGTATTTATACGTCCCATCCTCTGTCAGAATTTCTTTTGCTCTGCATAAGATCAAAATCTTTTGATCATGTAGATCAATGGCGTGCCTATTGGGCCCGAGTTGTAATTCCGATCCCAGAAATTTGGCGGATGTTTTGCGGATAGTTGGGTTACATATTTGCCCCTGTATTCCTACCTACGTATGCCCCGCTGCGTTAAGAGAAATCATGTTCTGTGGCTTAGTTCAAAATGAAACAACAGCAAAGGAATTAGTGAATTCTAATGCGAAAGTAATTGGTTTATTAAAGAGTACCTAGTACTAGGCCTAAGTTCACTCCGGCCTTAAGTAGTGGTGCACTATGAGGGTTTGATGCCTTTTCCTCTCTATAAGTGCCAAGAGGTTTCAATACACAATGCAGGCTTACTAAAGCATGTCAAAAACTTTCAATAGCTTGCAATTGTAAATAGATTAGTGCAGTGGTTTATGGATAGGTGAATAGATTCAATCGATTCTCAGCACGCAGCACAACTTGCTTGTCAGTTGCAAAACTCTCCAATTGCTAGTGTTTGCGCCACTGTCCCAAGTAGGAAACAGTACAAGGCGGTTTCCGCCAATGTTCCGCACATGTCCCGCGGCTTATTAATATTCTCCTTTTCTGACAACTGCCCATACACTTTCTGACAACTACCCATCACTTTCTTCGTGCTTCTGCTCCAAGTAAAAGGCACGCTGCTACGGAGCAATCATCCTTATACTGGCCCATTAATTACAAAAAGTCCGCAGATATGGAGGTTGCCATGACCAAAGAGGTTAATTCCGGCCCCAATTCAGCGCAGCAGCGGCGAAGGGCATGCATCCCCTGCACACAAGCAAAGCGCCGCTGCGACAAGAGTCGTCCGTCTTGTCGGCGATGCCTGGATAAAGAAACCCCTTGTCGATATTCTTTGACCCGTCCGTATGCTCGCCAAGGCGGCGGATCATCCAAGGCATGGACGGCTGTTGCGTCGGAACTTTCATTTGACTCATCAACATCACCCTTGTTCACTGATGATGACAACGGCTGCGATGAAAGAAACTACCACAAAGACGCCGATATGATCAATCCTCAATTGTCAACTTACCTCCGGTTTCTAAAAGTTGAGCACTGGGTCATCCACCATCGAACGCTGCATACGCCTCCCACAATCCGCAGCTCTACCGTGAAGCAGTATATTCATTGCATCAGAAAATGGCTTCTACAATGGATCGAGTCCAGCCACTGTCCCATGATACACAGATCGCTGTTTGGTAGTGAAGCAATGCCGTCATGCCTTCAAGACGCATATGCTGCCCTGGCAGTCTATACTTTCAAGAATGAACATAACGAAGATGCGGTGATGCAGCATATCGAAAACAAAGCCAATGCGCTACTGGAAGAACATTTCATGGATACTGAGCCACCTATTGACGTATTCACCTCTGCATCTCCCCTTTCTACTGTTCAGCATCTTGCGAGAGTGCTGTCTCTATTCGTCTATCAGTTCCTCCGCCTCTTTGACGGCGACATTCGCCAACGAGCTCTAGCCGAGAAGCAAATTCCCGTGCTGGCATCTTGGACGGCGCAGCTCTGGAACTCAGTAAGCTTCGATGTCACAGTAGAAAACACATTCGGTGGCGACTATCTCACCATCCAAAACAAAGCAAAAGCAGCTAGCAAACTATGGCATAGCTGGATTTTGATGGAGAATGTGCGCCGTGTCTGGATGGTGAGTACCTACACGCGATGCATCTATCTCGTATCCCGCGATGAGGACATTGACTGCGGCGGAGCCATTGATTTCACAGCTCGGCATGGTCTATGGGATGCTGCTTCTTCAGCATTATGGTTGCGCATACTGGAGAAAAAGGATCCCTTATTTGTTAGGCCATATAACGCGGAATGGCTGCTTGAGGCGACAACCACCAATGACATTGACATATTTAGCCTTGCCACGATGAGTCTAACGTTGGATTCGGACAAGATAGACTCCTGGATTGCGAAAACAAAAAACACGCACTTGGAGGCACTGATGGATACGTAGTTGGCGCCCAGCCTTGGGATGATAATAATACAGAATATTAATGCGTAAATACAATAGAAATCAAGCAACTGTAATCCAACCCTACTGCATAAACGGTTCAATACGCTCAAAGCACCAGTCATACCACTTCTCAGCCATACCAGTCCCTCCTTCTTTCACTGTTCGAGATCCATTGTAGATGTCCTCCCGAATCTTAGCAATTCTTCCCCACGGAATTACTACGACAAAATGGTATTAGCATCGAGCTTCAAAAATCAAGTCCCGTAATATCTTACCATAGCTTCCCGACTTCTCTGCATTTACTTCTGGAGAAAGACCACAAAAGAGCTCCGAGTACGCTCCATGTATTGGAGGGAATAAGAGTATTTTCTCACTTAATTTTTTGACCAGTCCCTCTCCATGATGCCGCTGAAGATCAGACCTGAGATTTCCCGGATTGACAATCTGCCTTTTTGTTAACGTGCTGTTCGAATCTTATTCATCCCAATATTCACTCTCACCATGCTGATAATTCCCTTGTTTTTATGTCTCTTTGCGTACTCTGACCCCTGGTAGTACACACCCGCTTTGCTAACAGAGTACTTGTAAAAGGTGCCTTCATCTTTCTTCTCATAGTTCATGTTCTCTGGGTCGAATCCTCCCTTGGGAGACCCCATTTCTGAGTATAGCGAGCTCACCCAGACGACCCTTACGGTATTCGGCGAACTTGGAAGATAACTCTTGGCAGTTTTGGCCAGCAACGGCGTCAGGAGCTCTGTAAAAAGCAAGTGGCCGAGATTATTCACACCAAGTTGGAGTTCATATCCCTGCTTTGTCTTTGATCCATCGGGTGGATGCATCACGCCTGCGTTATTGAACAGAACGTCCAGCTTTGACTCCCTTGTGAGAAATTCTTTGGCTGATTTGGCAACAGCTTCCAAGTCAGATAGATCGAGGGCGAGATATTCGAGGCGACCAGTCGAAGAGTGACGAGCGATGCGAATGTCATCGATAGCTTCCGTGGCCTTGGACTGACTACGAGCTGCAATATAGACAGTGGCGTTCTTAGTGTAGAGGATTTGTGCGAGCTCCTTGCCAACACCAGTGTTGGAGCCGGTAACGATGTATACCTACAGAACACATTAGCCATGACTCGAAAACGAGAGGAATAACAAAGAGGATTCCGTACCTTGTCGGATAAATTGCCCAGATTCTGCTCTGTAAAGGCCGGTTTAGGCGGCCACATTTGAGTTATAACACCCATGATTCAGATAGTTTTTCTGCGTATTACCTTTGTGAATAGAGAGCGGTATGAAAGATGGATAGAGTATATCGTTTCAGCCAGTGAATCTTGCTTCGACATCTCTGCTATATATATACTAAACTCTCCTTTCTCCAGATGAATATACATCATCCATCCGAATGGATTTCGGGAGCTTAATCGACTTTTTCTCCGAGCCTTTCTATCGCAATTCCTAGCCAGAGCTTGCAATTCAATGCGACGCCATACACGGCATTGGGGGAGCTAATCCTATTTTCCGTACTAGACCAGCCGTCATGATGCCGACTCAAGATAGCAAGGCTTGTCGGCCAATCTCCACCTCGACACGGACCTGATTTCTAAGTTTTCGGCACGAATCAATGGCCAAAGTTCAAAACTAGCCCGGGCGGCCATGTGTTCCAGATAGCTGGCTATCCCATTGTAGAAAAAATGGCTGACACAGGACTCGCTAAAGATCGGGATTCTGGCGGCCGCTTGTGCACTAGCGAGCGGCCGCTCTTTGGTAACCGTCGCCTCGATTTTCGTTTTTGGCTGCTGACGTTCGATCTGATTCCTCATAAAAAGAACATCGTTATTAGCCCGTGGTTTATTGTTAACAAAGGAAACCAGGCGATTATCTATAACGTTAGACAGGTAGCGCGTACCGGCTTCTACGGTGCCCAGGCGGCATTCGAGATTCGCTTGCCCAAGGTACTCAATGGATTCCTCTACGTCAGGATCGATTCCCCTAGTATATGGAGGTAAGTGTGACAAATATGCCAATGGCTTGACCAAATACAATGGTCGATGCTGAACTTGCAAGTGAATGGAGAAACATTGAACAAGGATAGTCGTCAAGGGTGGATAGAGCTCACCTATGAGGAAGATAGATGCTTGGATTGATCGCTGAGGGTAATGACTATCCCTGTAGGTAGTTAGGAAACTCCTTCCCATAAATATCCATTCATTCCCTCACCAATATAAGTCTTGATTAGTTGTGCTCAATGGTTTCAGACGGATCACCACTGATCAAGTATTCCTTGCTCAGCTAATCCCTGCTGAGCAATACTGGTCATGTGACTTCTACTTGTCTGCTTGCCAGCCAAACAAATCATAGCCGGTCAGTTTGTCCATGTACGCCCTTCTCTCGACAACTCACTTGCACTACAATTACCAATTCCTCTCATCAGAGGCTTACTATTCTGCCTCAAAAGTGACCCACAGCGTCTGTGTATCCAGAGAGTAATTGCGTGCGGTCGGTTCGTTCGTCAATCGCCATGACTGAGACTAAATTCCACATAAGAGAAGTATGCCGCAACCCAACGGATGGCGACTTTATAGTCGCCGCATTCGATGCAGCGCTGCCTCATCTGGCATCAGCTGGAAGGGGGGACCAATGGGGATTAACGCCGTTTTCTGAGAGAGCCGAATATCGCCAGCGCATGTACGATAGCATACCCCTGTCAGAAGCGTCCCGTCTCAACCAAGAGTGCAGCGAACATGGGAGACTATTCTTCGCCGAGGTAGAGGCGCCCCATGGATCAGACGTGCAAGGATTATCGTTCCGGACGGACGACGATGGAAATCGCTTCCTCTCGGTTGGATCTGCCTTCGTGAGAGACAATTGGTGGCCTGGCTATGCCAGAGCCCACGACAGTACCAAGTCAATCTTCGAGGAGGCCAATGCCGATGGAGCGTTCTGCTACGTTGAATTCTTGATATCGGATTTTCGAACGGGCACAGCACGGAAAGGCGCTGGCGCAGCGCTGCTTCAAAGAGCGAGGGCTTACGCAGTTTCCAGAGGAGCCAAGGCGTTATACCTGGACTGTTGGGCTGGAAATGGCGGTAGCCTTGTCAAGTACGTTCATCGAGCCGCAGTTAGGCTTCAATCCTAGCTACTAGAGGTAACCGCACTGACACAGATTTAGATTTTATATTGGGCAGGGTTTCGTCAAAGCCGCCGACTTTTTGGCTGAGAGACATGACGCCGACGCATGGCCAGGAAGTCTCGTCAAGCTCGAACTTGAAACTTGACATGCACTGAAATGGTAGTTCTGTTATAGCGTGAGGCTCTACGTTAGCAGATGCATTGCCGCCATAATTGTGGGAATGACGAGTGAGATTGCCAGCACACGAGACCATCTTCATGGCGGTCTTCGCCCAATGAAAGAGACTATGGTTTGTAGAAATAATCTTCATCGGGTCTATAGAGGAGATTGGCCTGCAGAGATTGGCGAATGTATTTCTCACAGATGCCTACAGTATTAGTAGTGGCTAATCAAAGGTAAGGTATATAAGCATTCAAGAGCAGATTTCAGCAACACGGCGCACAGCGTTATCATCAGATATACCGTATCGCATTTATCTGTAGGATAACTAAAGAAACGAAAATTATACCGCATTGAAATATTTTTCTCTTTATAGGGTGGCACGACCCCAAAGTAATAATGGCCGCCGCATTCTTTGCTACGTTGAAAGTCAAACACTCTGCATTTCAAGTTGTATCTTCTTGAACTCTCTCTACTGCTAAGCGTCATTCTGGTGAAGAATTCCGCTGATGTCAGCGGTAGACACTCTTTGGACAAATGTAATTGGGATAGTATTTGGCAAATTGATGGGGCTCATTCGGAACCTACAATATCCCACCATCCAGAATGCAGTCCGCTGTTCTGTTCATTTTCAGCTACAGAATAACATTGAAAATTCTCTACAGTAGCTCAATGAATCGTGGGTATGTACATACAATCCCCTCTATCTCGCGTTGAGATACAGAATCACCAACCAGCAAGCTGTACCAGATACCAGTTTTATCCAGATCAAACTGCCTTCCTTCTACAGTTGGACTTTCACCGCTTGTTGCATCTACATCTCGCCTATCATACACCAATCAGAGAGCAAAATACGAATGAAAAATAAGAATACGAGGGAGGTACTGTATAGATGCCTGGGGCAGCTTCGTAGTGAATCAAGGCTGATGTGTTCATCTGATGTTCTCGCGCCTTCTTTTGAGAGAAAATGAGCAAGTAGCTGGCGAACATGACGTGTGTGGCCTGCATTCTTCCCCTAGGCAGCGATATTCTTCCGTAACTCCCCTTCTACTTCTTTCTACTGCCTTCTACTGTCTCCCCATCTCCCTCCTTTCTATTTTGACATGTCTTTTTCTCTCTTCCCTTATACTCCTTCAAATTCTCTTCCCTGCCAAACACAAGCCTTTGGGGAGAGATGTGTGAAGAAAACCAATGGCTGGTCTAGCGGAGGGTCTATTGAGGCCTCAGCTGCCTGGCCGGCGGTTTTTTTCATACGTCTCTCCCTAACAGACGTGTCTACCTATCAATAGAATGTAAACTCTCAAGCTTACTCCTGGCCGGTCTGGCGAGGGGTCTACTCGTGACCCCTGCCGGTCGGCCGCTGGGTCTACCAATTTGGGGGAGGGTAAGGCTTCACCTTCCATCAAGTTGCGTTTCTCTACTTTGACTGACATTTTCTAGAGAATTTCTGCCGAGAACTTGCCAGCATCGAATGGGGTTCTGGGAAGAATGACGTGGATGATTCCATGAATGGCCCGTCAAAAGCAACAAATCGAAGACTATTATCACCTCCTTTTTTCCATCCCTTTTATCCATCCGAGCAGTCCACGTTCTTTTTCTCGCCAAAAAGTCATGTTCTATTCATCTTGTTCATGTCACGACGATCCAAATCACGTGGTTCGGGCATGCTCTGCTCCCTTCAGCAAGGCAAAGCATCGCGGGATGAACCGTTTGAGGGATATGCGTTCAAATATCCAAGCGGTATGTCGGCCATGTTTTCTGCCTATCTACGTTCTTGTCTGACTCTGGAAGCAGAAGTCGCTAGAGGTGGGACACAGCTCTCCAATGTCTCTTAGCCATCGACTTCATCAGAAGTATATTGGGGTCTCAGCTAGCCAGCGATCGGTTTCCTTTCCCTCCAGCTCGCCAAAAGCGGTCGACACAAGCGTCACTCCAAGTTCTATATTACACTTCTGGCAGCGGCTCTTCATCTTCATCTCACGGCACTAAGTGTCATAGGTCTTTTGCCTACGGGTGATCTATGGGAAGGGAGAAGAAGTATTTGGGTTGTTTGGAATTATTTGGCGGAAGGGTGTTCTGTTCTATTGAGGCCTCATTTGATCGATTTATTTGTTGCTCGGGCGTAGGCCGTTGGCTGGAGTAATCCCTTATTAAAGTTAGCTGGTAGCGGATGGAATCAACGTGTTGTAATGGGGATCTGTTTGCCACCAAGTAGTATACCGAGATGCTTCGGAATGATGCTCGCAAAGTCCGTAGAAGAACAGCGTTACTTAGAACCGGTTTTAACATGACCGACACAGATGGTTATGCATCTGCGGGTGACTATTACACAATTGCGCTCCAAAGCTAGCCACCTATAGAGAATTTCATGGTCCTCGTACCTCTTCCAAAACAAAACAAACGTGCATTAGAAGAGCGTGCATCGCCATTTGACTGCTAATTAAGGGTGGCATTTCCCCGTCGCGGCTATAAATTACTCTCTTTGCTAAGCAGACTTCCACTGCAAAACGCGGGAGTATGAAGTAATCGCCATCAGCATCACCAAGAAGTCTAGTACGGTATCCACCATCTACGATTCAGCAACACTTAGTGTCGCATTTTCTTACCCACCAAGCGGTTGACAAAATAAGCGAGACTGCGAAAAAGAATGCTTCTTGAGTAGTATCGTGGTTTAGCTAGGTTCTAGAAATGGACAATAGTAGCAAAGGTTGATTCAGATATATTTACAATATTTACAAAAGGTGGGCAGACTTTTTTTTTTGGTTGTTGCACAAATTCCACGGCGTGGCCAGAACACGGCATGACTCACCCACAAAGACAGCTGTGGATGAAAAAATAACACTATCGAACCAGACTATCCGATTTCGACCCTAGTTAACTGTCGATGGCCTATCTCGAACTGCGCATCTCGAGAAATCGTCTCCTCATCAGGCTCATCTTCATCAAGACTATCAGCATATACGTTAAACGCAGATCACCTGGACAAAGAAAAGAAAATGCCGCTCAAAATCCGCCCCAGCGATCTTGAAGATCTTCCATTGATAGTGGAGGCATACTTTGAGGCTTTCGCTCAAGACCCAATCCATCAGCGCTTTGCCCCAAGAGGAACCCAGTCAGCTCACGACTTCTGGTATATATCGCTGTCAGCCGAAATGCGCGACAAGGACAACCACTTTCTCTCCGTCTGGGACGACTCTTCCACGCCCGAGACATTTGTGGGTTTTGCGAAATGGATTGTTCCGGGAGCATCTCCTGAGCCACTCCCTCCAGTGGAAGACTGGCCCAGCGAAGGCGATCAAGAATTCTCGTCCTTTTTTTTCGGCAGGCTCGGCGATATGCATCATGAGGCCATGGGCGAGCGGCCACATTGGTATCTCGAACTTCTGGCTGTCAAGCCTCAGTTTCAAAGGAGAGGGGCCGCCAGCCTGATGCTAAAGTATGGGGTTCAAAAGGCCGACGAAGACAAGGTGGAATGCTTTTTGGACGCGTCCCCGGCTGGTCAGCCTATCTACGAGAGATTTGGATTCAGGGTTGTACAGACAGACACGTTTTTGGAGGGGACGTACATTCAGTGTGCGATGTTGAGGGACGCAAAGATCTGAAGACTGCTAGATATTAGCAGACACGGCAATTGTGATTTTAGCCTTTCAGTGATTCTGCTTGCCTCCTTTTCTCTCTATCTATTTATTAGCAGCTCATTTTATAGCCATTGCGCAGATGAATGGAACATTTCGGAGAACATGGAGCGGTTCTTGCTATACTTTCGTTGATATATTTCTCTCCTCTCCTCTGATCCACATCTCCGCCATCTTCTTCTCCAAGTCTGTCTCAGCCAGCGATGATTTCATCCGCCTGAATCTTCATTTTAACCTTCTTGACACTGGCGTTCCCATACAGTGACTTCCCCATTGGTCCTCAATATATGAGCCAGGGTTGTTGCTAACTGAATGCCCATAACCTCGCCAATCTTATTGAATTGAAGTATAATCCACTCCCGGGTTTTCGGCGAAACGTAATTATTAGTAGCGCACACATACAGTGGCCAGATGATAAAAGTTCCGTAGAGTACAGGGACATTTTTTTGCCCGCTTGTATCGCCAAGAAGTGGAAGAACGCTGCCGCATATATCGGATGTCAGTCTGTTTAGGAGGACTTCCGCAACGAGTTGTTGTGTTTTGGCGGATGGAATGGTGCCGTTTAAATGATATGCATCAAGCAAGATCTCACTAGCAAGGATGCGCAGGGTCCGGTAATAATTCCATACAGGGATGACTTTTTTCTCAGAGTAGACATGATAGTATCCGAAGAAGACGGTTTCAGGATTTTGAAAGTCATTTACTTTCGAATATGAGAATTCGGCAGGGAGGCTAGAGCGCCAGCACTCCAATTCTTTGTCAATAGCCACAGCCTGACGGATAACCTCGTTGCCACGCACACTGCCTAGACTGATGGCGTATCGCAGCTCGCAGAGCCGCATAGATATTTCTAGAAGTGAATTTTCAAACGACCGCCATCCACTTACGACATTTTTAATTTTGTGTGACCAGTCTATAATTACTTGGGGAACGGGTAGTCTCCTCTGCAGACAGTCTGTAACCTACATTATTGTTAGTTGATGTTAATTCAACTCGCAAGATTCTCGACGATAACGTACTATTTGCTGGCGTAGATATAGAAATAGTCCAATTCCGGCAGTGTTATACAACGAATCTTGGCCTCTTAGCAATAGTAGCGCGGTGGCACCGCGCACATGACGGCTCCACGATTCCATCGATTGAGGCACACAACAAGTGATATCCTTTTACGTGTTAGCCACGTCTGGTGGGAAGAGGATCGGCCACGTACCTCGTACAGGGCTAGCAGGAGCACCATAAGTAAAGTCTGATCCTCTTTATTCTTACTGCTGTCGTCTAATAGATTCTGCGTGTAGCGAAGCGTAAAGCAGTAAACTTTCTGCGCTCTGCGCATTAGATAGTGATCCTTGTGTAGGTTGGATAGTCCTGCAGTGCCAATACATGCAATGAGGCTCGAGAGCGCCTTTGTGTCACGAATTTGGCCACAGATGGCCGGTACACATGCGAAAAGATCGTACGGGATATCCATGTCTACAAATATGTAGTTGTTATAAAAGAAGTAGATTGCTTGATCCTCAATTGGCAGAGACAGGTAATGAGGTATGGAATAGCCGTGCGTATTCTCTTGGGACGCGAATACGTCCAGCTGTCTCGGTGGCGACGTTTCAGACCTCAGCGAAGAACCCTGGGAACGCGGTGTGCGTTCACCGACATGGACTCTGTCCTTACGGGACGAATTCCGGACCATGGCAACTATACGCTCGTTTTCATCGCGAAATGCAAGTTTCTGCTGGTCTCTGTAGCCAGGACACTTGATGCCAGTCCGTACGCACAGCGAGCATGCTGGAGTCCTCCCATCGCACTTCTCTTGTCAGCCACTGATTGCGTGTGCATGCATACTCCGTACGTTAGCTTACTTTCTTCTTCTTGGCTCGACAGGCGGCACAGCCTTTACTGGGTTTTCCGCAAAACACCATTGCCCAATAGATATTGTACTGTACAATGGGAGCGGACTCGGCTTTATCCGCCTTCGCAGGGCAGATCCACTTATCCTGTCCGCAGACTCTGGTTCCTTGTCTAATCGAGCAGGACAGAGCAAAATGGGCAGATTTGCTGCAGAGTTTAATGAGCTTAGGGTAGCATTGCACGAGCTGAAGGCGAGAAAGTGTATGTCAGGTGAGTGAAGAGTTGTGGTTGTCCAAGTACGAAATGTCATTGTATCTCTTTGAAAGGGGCTAGGCAGAATTTTTGTACTTTCTTCGTCAGCACACATCGTTACATGTCTCAACCTCTTTTCTAACATACTTAGTGCTTATCATCGTAGAATACTGTTAGGAATAAAGTGCCTACATGTATAGGTAAGACTCCAGGGACTCATATTTTTTATGTATTCTAGCAGGGTAGTCATGTACCCTGAGATTATTCCTGCTGTTATTGGCTGAACACCAGAAAGGTACACGAATCCTGCCTTAGCCCCGTCAAAGAGATAGAGTACGCCTCGCCTTTAACTGCCGGGCAGGCTGCTGGAATACGAACTAGGCTAGTCAATGTTACGCTACTTGTGTATTCGTAATAAGCGCCAAGGCCGAAAAGAGAATCCATTGCGCGCTGATGTGCCAAGACGACCCATCTTTCTTACAACGTTTGGTTGTGGAGGCCTGCTATTCGTACGACCTGAAGTCTCTATTTCTGACTGCTCCACATACTAGACTAAGTACCTAGTATCTATGGACTACAACAACGCAAGGAGTACTCCGTACATGCATTGAGCTATAGCAAATGATAAACCATGATGATGACCATGATTTTGTTTGTGATATTGTTTGTGATTGTGATTATTATAGCGATAACTCTATAGATGTTATTATAGAGAAATGTATGGTTAAAAAAAATAAAAAAAATTAGTCTGGATGGTAGATAGTCCTTTGCCTTAGCACCTATCAACACCATCTCAACACCAACACTAACGCCAATCTCCAATACCAATCTCCAACACACTACAGGTGGTTGCTAGTACCCACCACTTCCGTTAGATCTTGTTCACCAGCCATGTAGCCAAGCCAGAGCGGCAAAACTACTGCACACATATTTTCATCCGACACGTCGATTTTTGACTTCTCCCTTGAGACAAAGCCTCTAACTCTTCAACACACTCGAATATTGGCTTTTCCGAAAAGAAAAGCTCGCCTTCTGCCATGCGCCGTCGAAACATATTCCTGCATGCAAGATGGTCAAGCAAAAGCAAGCAATAGTGATCATGGCGCCCTCCATAACCATGAACAGTGGTTCGTCGCTAACAAAGAGCGTGCCTTGGAACCCGCCAGAGAGCTCGGCGCATCGGTATACACATCGAGCAAATATAGTGATGGTAGCGACAAAAAGACCGAAAAGAAAGCTCTTGAAGAGGCGAGAGTCGGTGAGTTTGAGGTATTCTGGGTTCCTATTGCCCCTCGCGCGCCTTACACGAATTGCCAGATCGATGCCACAGCCCATGAACACGATCAAGGAAAAGACTTGAAACGCGAGACCAGCTATCATAATATTCTTGCCAAGATTGTTTTGGCTCAGAGTAACCGACGAAGAGGCTATGCCGCCCCCTGTGGCCTGCAGGACCAGACTGATCACGTCAAACGTGCAGAAGACGAGAGTGTACGTCCGTGGTTTGAAAAAGGCGATGTGTTCTCCATACACAATAACAATTCTGGAGAGGCAGAGATATATGGCCGCGCTTAAGAAGGCAGGGGCGATAGTGAGGGTGATGAGATATAGCAGGAAATTATTATTATCGAATGGCGAGCCGTTAAGTAAGATTCGACCGACATAGCCAGCAATTTCAAGAATCTGAAGTCACCTGTTAGCAGTGTAAATATAGGCGCGGCGAAATGATGCTGCATACAAGGCCTAATATCATCGCCGCCATATAGCCCCATGTTTTGTATTTGATGCCCAGAACGAGCTGCCCGGCTAAAAGACCACCAAATAGACCGGCGAAGATGGCGTTGCCGGCAAGGCTCGGAAGGTATAAGAAGCTTGATAGTGACAAATCGCATGTCTGCAACGTGCATAGATAGGGATTTTCGAGGAGTGTGATGTTACCGGAGCCGGTGCCATTTCCGTAGGAATGTGTTAGGGTTGGTTTAGACATGACAAACTTGGATTGTGCTAAGCTGTCTGAGAGTGTTGTTGTAATGTCCACGTATGGAGAAGTATATACAGAAATTTCAAGTTTATTTCGGGTCCTGTGTTTATTTATACTGGACGGGGACGTTCAATCAAGGGCCTTAAAGGAGAAGATACTATCTAGGCTTAGATCTAAAAGGGACTGACTAGGCGGGACCCCAGGTTTTGATCGGCGGCACTAATTTATGCAAAAAGAGTGGAGAGAGCGACTTATTTATATGAGAGGTACTTAATCTACTACTGTATAGATATTTATTATATACACTGTATATCTAAGCGCTATACTAATCATTATAATTATAGTAATACAGCGACTTAAGCACTATAATATAGCAACCAAGCCATTACGGAGTACAATAAAGTGACTTGACCACTGAATATAATATAGCTGCTTAAATATTATAACATAGCGACTCAGTTATTATTATAACAGCTATAATAATTAAGTTATTATATTATAATAGATGACTTATTTATTATAACTTAATTTTTGTTCAGTAAAGATACTTTATCTTATAGCATGACACAGTGCATTGGGGTGCCGAGCAAAACTTGGGGTACGGCATAGTCAATCCCTGCTAAACATATCTTGAAATATGAATGACGATACGAAGTACGCGGCCGATCTGTAAGCTGCAGGGGGTTTGACCGAAGTAATACATGTATTGGGGTTTGATGTTTCTGAGATTTTGAACAGGCATGTCCCGATTGGGCAAGCATAGCGCGCTGACGCGTCTCGCCTTACTCCGTAGATTGCAGCGTTGTATCCCAGGTAGCACGTTCCTTTTCACTGCGCCTAGTTATTCCTACGTGGCTTACTGCTGACGTATTCGTTGAGAGGCTGTGACAAGTAAGGTTATATATTAGTAACAGTTTTGTTTCATTTGGCCCCCGCCACCCAACCGTTTTGTGATAACAGTACGGGTCGGATGGGGATCTTGATCAAATATGAAGAACTGGTTGAACAGAGACGGGCTGAAGCAATGGCAGGGGCGCAGTATGTACTTTATCGGAAGAAGTTATGATCAGCAGCTGACGGCATTGGCGAGTACAGTATAGAGTGGGTACATGGGAACGGGCTTTTCTTTCTTACAGCGTCAACAGCCTGCTACACTTTTGTGGACACAATTGATGCACAATTTAATCTGTAGCGGTGATCACTGTTAGGCTTTTGAGAGTTATGACATCTTGGCGGAGATCATCTGATCGTACACTCTTGGTGAGTTCTTGTTCATGCTATTGGTCCCACTCAAAAGAATCTGATCTTTGTGTTTACTATTTACAAGGTATGATAACATTGGAGGAACTGCCTGGATATCTGGGCCATGTTGATATCAGGGGCATCAGGGGAAAGTCCGGTGCACCAATACGAAGGCACATGGCTCGGAGAATAGGAACGACCACTAATTAAGACCATGGAGCTATGCTTGATTCGGCTTCCTGGACGCATCTCTAGCACGTTTGAAGCACTGTATCAGGGAAGAGGTGCCGTTTTCAGGCGGTAAGCAGCTAAGCGCCCTGACCGACGGGTTCATAGACAGCTCATAGGTAGGCAGGTTCCCAATACTATTAGTGGCCACTCTTGCTTCTCCATCTTCTTGCTGGGTTCCCTGTTATTCTTCCCCTCCTCATCCACATCATATTTCTCTCCTCTCCTCTGATCCACAACTCTGCCATCTTCTCCAAGTCTCAGCTAGCGATGATTTCATCCACCTGAATCTTCATTTTAACCTTCTTGGCATGGGCGTTTCCAAAGCTAATACTTAGCACACGTTTCTATGCCATGTTTGCCCATGTGCTGCCTCTGGTAAGTAGTATGCTTCTGCCCTTGAAAATTCCAATCTTCCGCATCACAACAAACGATGAATATTTAATAATATGTTGTAGAAACAGTCAACGGCATAGAGATTCACGGCACACTCGCTGTCGAGGCCGAGCCCTGCCGCGTGCTGCATCAAATCATCCTGAAAAATTGCCTTGTGGTTGTGTCTGCGTTACTTCGAAAACCACGAAGAGAAAGTGGTTGGCTGGTGGTAAGACATGCTCATTTGACATGCCTCGTCACCTATTTATTCTTTGTCATTTCCACCGCTAACAACGGGTCTGGCCATAGTCACCGAAAGTCTATTGAGGCTCCAGCATGGCAGAAGATGCAGTGGCGCAGATTGCGCACTCTCAAGGGAGGAACAGAATGTCGTTTATACGAGGTAAGTTGGTCAAGATTCTACGCTACCCAAAAGAAAACCAAAAGGAAATGAACATTCAAACTGACGCATAGCAGCAGGCGCAGCATGAAAGAAACCAATGGCTAGTCTGAGTGGAGCATCTGAGAGTACAGCGAGATCCTTGGAGAGTCGCTTTTGGGAGGGTCGACATCCAGTTATGACCGCTCGTGAGCGAAACCGGAGCCTGCAAGCCTGATCAAAAGGTCACGATAACCTGTCAAGAAGGTCAGACAGCATTAGTATGCGAAGGAGACGAGAATACAGCTCACCTTCCAATAGGACAGCTCCACAAAACTGTTCTTGCGTGGAACATCTTCCGCCTTCCACGGTGGCCGCGACTGTTGACAGTTATCTAGAAGTGACGATGGCCGGTTCGGCAGGGGCACCACAAGAGGCCCCAGCCAGCCGGCCAAGGAGTCGAGGGCGATATCCTCTTAGTATCTGAGGCAAAAAATCCCTTGGTGAAAGAATGCGCTGAGCACTATCTGGCCCGAGTCCACCGTATTACCTATAACAAAGACACCATTGAGGTGACTTATCGTATAGCGTCTCGTAATAATCCAAGTTGGTCTCCGCAATTCCCGGCTCCATTGAATGATCAATTTACTAACTCGCACGCGGCAGTCACAGACCCGCGCAAAGACGAAGAAACGTCAACAGTTGGTCGGCGGGGGGTCTACTGGAGGTTCCAGCCGGTCGGACGTTATATGCAGAGGATGTTGGAAGTGAGTCAGTTTGAGTCTCGGGCTCATTGAATGATAAATCAACCTACTGAATTATAGCTGGAGGATAACTTTTCAAGAAAGAAAACCCATAGCTGGTCTACAGACACTCTAATCATATCCACTGTTGCTGCAAATCTTATGAGAGATGTTTATCAAAGCTTTTGTCAAAATTTCGCTTTAGAACGCCGATGAGTGAGAATATCCATGCTGAAAAAGGCCAAAAGTGGGAAATTAACTCGCCGTCTAGGAGCATAGCTAGCGTAAGAGGAATAAATGCAACAGGATTCAGCGTCTTCTCCACAGCACATGGCGCCCAAAAGATAGCAACATAAATATTTATGGCGGGTAGCGAATTCCTCGGTTGCCAACCGCGATTCTGGTTTCACGGCAAAATCCCACAAACAATCTTCGAATGGGTAAATGAAAATATGAGAGTCGGCGAGAGGGGTCTACAAGAAGTGCCAGCCTGCTAGCCAAGAAGATTTTAATGGTTGGACCAATTCACAATGACCATTTGTCATATAGGAGAGGCTGATTTCAAAGTTTGCGGCCCCTGTCTTGGATTCTCTATTCTGCCCAACTAAACCATAACACAATAGCAGATCAGAGAACTTCTCTTTTCTACCCCTCTTTCGCGTTCTCTGGTTGACATTTTCCAGCATCTTGAACCTCTTCTCCCAAACACTTCGAGCTCTATATTATTTCTTCTTTCGACTTGGAGACTTTTGTTCTCTCTCTCTCTCTCTCTCCCTTTTGATACATAGTTGTTGTGTTTTTTTCGTCCATTTCTCTAGGAGCTTGGAAATGGCACGCCTGTTCGATACAAAGATGCGAAGACAGAGTAGAGAGA
The DNA here is from genome assembly GCA_030278935.1 of Trichoderma polysporum. NCBI lineage: Eukaryota > Fungi > Ascomycota > Sordariomycetes > Hypocreales > Hypocreaceae > Trichoderma > Trichoderma polysporum. The sequence goes on along the minus strand of JARFTM010000108.1, from coordinate 61,546 downwards.
ACACGCATGGTACTTCAGGAAAACGACTCGAATCTCTATAGACACAAGCATACGTTTTTTTGCATCCATACAAACAGTGTTTGGTTTCATCGAGAACGTGGCGGAACTACTACTAGCAGAGAAAGCATAAATTCAGTTCCTGTTGCAAGAGTATAAACCAACAATTATAATACATCAGAAATACAATGGACAAGACAGGACAATAAACACAGTCTTATTGCTTAATCATAGCCAAACCAAAAGATGAGAAGAGAGAGAGAAAAAAGCAAACGGATTTATTTCCAAACTATAAGGCGGTGGAGTATTCCATGTGCAATTTTGCTACTTTACTTCCCTTTGTGATAATTCTCCACACCTTTCCATCTACACATTTCCAAAGTCCACAACCAATACTACGCGAAAGATATTGAATGGATTGGGAAAATGCTCCAAAATACGACATTCCTTGTCCCAGAAGCCAGCACAGGTATGCATATTTTCTTCTTCGGCAGTTTGGATGTTGTCTAACGGCAGATTTGACTAGGCAAGGGCGCGGCCATCGTCGGCCGCTATTTGCTCCGACTCAATATCACCGGAATTGCAATAGTTCGAGCGACTACGGAGTAAACCAATACAAGCTGCGGCCCCTAGTTTGCCACAAAGACTCCAAAAATGTCGTCATCCCGTTTGACTTCCAGGTGGCCTCGAGCGCTGCCGACAAGGTAGCTCTCCACAAAATGGAGCACGAAATACAAGGCTTGGACCTTGTAGTTGCCAACACTGGTATTCTTGATGGTTGAGGAGTCTATAGCAGAGATAGGTGATACCCAGCTGTCGAAGCAGTTTGAAGCCAACGCCTTGAGCTTGCTCCAGCTATTCTAGGCCGCCATTCACTACTGGATACAGCGGAGAAGCTCAAGCTGGTTTACGTGTCTGCGAACTCGGCAAGCAGTGGTACTCTAAGCACATCGTCTAATACTGCTGAATACGGCTTATCCAAGATGGCTGGAAACTCTTTGGCCAAGAGGATACCCACTCAGCACCGTAACATCATTGCTTTTTGCATCAGCTATGGGTGAGGAAGATTCCACTTCCCGACGTCTTCCGTGATTTCTTTTTGCTAATGATATCACATTAACTAGGCGCCTCAACAATCTACGGGCCGATTCCTGATCCACGTTGGCTGAAACATTCCTTGGTAGTGAGAAGTAATTGGTATATATCCGGATCTGAGTCACACGAAGCATGGGAATGGACATCAAATTTCGGAAGATGGAATAGAAAAGAAGTCCGTATGCTACAGGATACTCGAATAAAAATGATGATAATCCGCAGAAGCACCACATGACTACGTGCTTATATGGAGCGTAATATGGAGACTCGAGGAGTTTATGCTGAAGTCCTGAGCAAAACACAGGATACTTGACACATTATCTCGCTCCCAGGCCGAAAACGGGCAAAGGGAATTGATTAGCCTAACATAACACGATACCAAGCCCAGGGTATTGGTGTCCGACAAATCCAAGCGCTCAGTGTTGTCAAAATGCGCTCCACATTGAGAGTTGATAAAGGGCAATTAAGACGCTCAGTGCCAGCTACCGGCCTTCGGAACGCCGAACTATGGCTTAGCATTGAAAAAGATCTGCAGCCAAACCACTAGTAATGCATCGGCCCCGGCTAAAGACGCACACCAGGACAAGCGGCCGCACAAGATCTCGGGAATTTCCAGATCAGCACGCGCTAGACATCATGATATTGCGATGAGTAAGCGGTTCAATTTGACGAGAGAGCCAATGACAAAGAGGCATTACGCCGTTCGCAAGTGGAGTTCTAAATGTAACGCCCGGGGCTGCACTGCGGAAGATGGCAGTTTGTCATTGAGAGCTTTGGAGAACTCTTTTCTAGAGCGAACAACTGGGATTAACGTAGTATCGAAACGATGATTCTTACTCGGGTTCCAAGTTGTCGGTGAAAGCCAAGATCACCTTATGCATCCTTCGCCTAAGCGGTCAAAGTCTTTGACAGGTGGATGATCTCTGAATACGTTCAATGTTGACAGCCGATGCTGAGGAGACATATAAGGACGATGCCTCGACGGAAGGGAAATTTTTGGAAATCAGCAGAATCGACTAATTACCTTCAAGGCAAAGAATCTTGATTATTTCCCATTTCGAGACAATAGAAATCCGCTAATTATGTCGCCTAAAACCGTCGTCGTCGTCGGTGCAACTGGCTTGCAAGTTAGTATCCAACGTTTCTCCGCGTTCATGAATTGAGTCAGCATTTTAACAAAGGCTAATAGGGAGGATCTGTTGTTGCTGAATTTCTCAAATATCCCAACGAATACCGCGTCAGGGGCCTCACTCGCGATATCTCTAAGCCTGCAGCTCTAGCTCTCTCCGCTAATGGCGTCGATGTTCGAGCTGCAGATCTCAATGCTGGCCACGAGGTTCTGGCAAAGGCCTTTGAAGGAGCAAACATCATATTTGCCCTGACTGATTTCTGGGCTTCTAGGTCCAGGGTTGTAGAGATTGCTCAGGGTAAAGCTGTAACTGACGCTGCAGCTATGATTCCAAGCCTGGAGCACTTTGTGTGGAGTGCTCTCCCTGACCCAACGGAGCTCTCGCAGGGTAGATTCTACCATGTGCACCATTGGAAGAGCAAGGCAGATGTGACAGACTACATCAAGACGCAGAAGCCTGAGCTGTGGAAGAAGACGACGACGGTGTTGTTCCCCAACTACTTTGAGAATTGCTTGACAGACCCCCGTCACTATCTGCCGAGACAGGTAAGCTTCAGCTCGATTTCAGGAGAGCCAATGAGTATCGTAAGCTAAGTGGTCGTGATACGAAGGTTTCTGGAAAGCTCGTGCGCACATTTCCCCTCAGCGCCAACACATCTTTGCCAAATGTGGCTATTGCCGACACGGGCAAGCTTGTTCACGCGATTGTCGAGAACCAGAAGAATTATTTTGAGAAGACAATTGCATTCTATTCGCAGGGGCTATCGGAGGGAGAAAAGCTGGCGCAGCTAGCTAAAGGTAGGTTTCACGTTTCGTTGTCGTTTGTCGATGGAGAGAGTAGAAAACTAACACAAGGGCAAAACTGTTAGAACTTGACATTACATTCGAGTACCAAAAATCGACCCCAGAACAGTTTCAGACGCGGCTCGAGGAGGCCGGCATGAGCCCTGATGTGGCTTTGGACTTTACCGAGCAGCTTTTAATCTTCGAATATTTCGGAAACGTGTATGCGAGCCATGATTTTTTTCAGGCTAGAGAGGTGAGTTGAGCTGATTTACTCGAATGGCTGTGGTAGCTGTGCAAGCATGATGCTAACGAGTGATTGCGTGTAGATTCCCGGCCTGTCTTTGAAGACTTGGGGAGAGTTTATCCTTGAGCATAAGGAAGAGTTGCGTACCAAGATCGCTTTAGAAAATGCACCTTCTAGATGGTGATTGCTTGCAGGGTAGATGGGCGCAAAAGAGGAGCGTTCAATATTAGTAATCAACATAGATTAGAGGAGTAGAAAAAAGACACACCATTAAAGATCACGAATTCCAAGTAGTGTTGGGCAGTATAGTCACGCCACGTAGCAAATAAGTAGAGCAGAAGTCTCGTACTTGTATTCGATGCTGGAACTATGTTAACGAGTGGGCTATCTAAGTATCCAATGGCGTAACAAATGGTCTTATGTAGTAAGTCGTCCACAGTCGTGTCGACCTAACACGGCTTTACTAAACTTATTGGCAAGTCTGTCTGTGATTCTTCTGCCCTGCAAGACCCATAATTACGACCTGCAAATGGTTGGGTCTTGACAAAATACTGTCATTTCAAGAAGTTACCAAACTTCAGTGACAGCACAGATCAGATGCCATACTGGAGTCCCAGGTTCAACTCTCTGGTTGCCCAAAATCATCTCTCCGTCGCACCCATCGCCATCATTAGGTTTTTCGCCGTGAATTTCGCCGGCACATGTATGTGTACACCCTGGTGCTCCCACATAGCTAGGATCTGCATACCATTCCGTGATTATCCTGCCTTTGGATTCATCAACCAGCATAGGCAATCCCTCGGGGATCAAAATGGTACTTCTTTGAACAGGAAACTCGAATTCAGTAGAAGCGATATTATCCAGACCAGACTTAAGTTTGATACCAAGCTTATGCTGCAGGCCCATTTTCGTCACAATGCGGCAAAATTCACGGACAAATGGTTGATAGTCGGACAGGTCAGCGACGCTGTCAGAAGTATATTCGTATGCTTGGAGCGACCCATCATTATCGACGAAATAATGAAGACCCTTGAGGTTGGAGGCATTGGTGGTGGATACTGGCTGCATGACTTGGATAGGTCCGTAAGAGGGGACCGTTAGCCGTTTGAAGGCCATAACTTCGCCCTCTTCAGTATCGTAATGCTTATGGATTAGCCTAATAGAAACACCACTAGGGGTATTATGTTTAACTAGGAGGGCACGGATAATTTCCAGCGCTTCTGATTCATCCTTTGGAACGTCCAAGACCTCGCCGCTGTACGGGAGGCTATTGTAAGTGGCGGATGATATCATGGTATCTTTAAAGAATAGCCATTGTAACTATAATATGCAAAGTGAACTGGATTGCAAGTTCTGTCTCGTAGAGGTAAGATGGTTGAAGTTTATGGGGTAAGACTGGAAATTAGTAACAGTTTATATCACTTCTATCTGTAGTCTATAAAGAGTAGAGGAAGATCTATGCAAAATGTTTGGGAGGGAGAAAATGCGGGGTTTAGTTGAAAAGCAGCGGTCTGAACTATTGATTGGTTGAGAAACAGTTGGGAATGGAAGGTAGTAATATGATATAGATAATATGTATTTACTAAACAACATACATACATACACAGTCTTCAATGTTACAACATAACTAAAAATTAGTATCGTTGATTGGAGCCTAGTATCACACCCTCAACAGCCACGAAAAAACACACAGCTAACCTCTCTAGCGTCGTCGGTTAGAATCGTAATGTAGCTTGGTACGAAGTACGGAGTACATGTAGGTCTGATGGAAAACGGAAAAAGGTTGTGACAGCTAAGGCTCGCTTATCTGACGCTTTCTGTGTGGCGCCTTTTCCCACTGCTATGGGTTCCAACATGGGGTTGCAGCTGAGAGGACGGGAGATGACCAGAAGGAGTTTAGCCCGCGAGAGGATCAAAGCGAGAGGATAGTTGCAGCGAACTAGTAGTAATATTAGCGAATACAAACAAGTTCAGGGACGAAGACGCGACTCTCCTAATCCAATCAATAAACTGGCGATAAACGGGGTTTGCTGCATTGTCAGCGTGGGTGAAGCGAATGGGGTGGTGTGCAGCAGCAAGAGTTCGTACCTCGTACTACCCGTGTGAAGTACTACCTGGTACTTCGTTCGGAGGTAAGGTACCTTAGTAAGAAAGGTATAGCCTTTCCATTTCTCTCTACTTCCAGTTTCTACTTCTCTTCTTACAAACAACATATGGACGCAATCTTCAGGCCGAGCGGCAATCTCCCCTTCTGATTCAAATACCTAGAATGCTGCTTCACTGCCTTTGTATTCGCTCTTTTTCCTTTTCCCTCTTCTTCTTATCTTTTTCTGGCATTTTACTGACTCATTATTGGATAGATTCGCTAAGCTCAGCCGCGACTCTCCACACGTCTCCAAGTGCTACAAGGATCAGCTTCTCCAAATCCCTGTCTCTCCTCAAATAATCCCTGCACGGCAAATAGACACTCGCAGGGGTCGATCCGAAATCCGCTGAGTCAGCGCTTAAAACACTCAAAGTCCTCAAGATTTGATAGATTCGAGAGTCTTCGCGCCCACCCCGATCTTCTTTCTTCTCGCGTCCGCAGCCAACTCGCCATTATTCCGCTGAATCAGACGACTTTTTGTGTTACTCTAAAGACTCTCAGTCGACAACAGAGATTATCGTTTGGCTTTAATTGACGGCTATGGCTACTAGGGCGGCTCTCAAGTCTACCAGGGGGCGGCGCGCAAAGGCATGTGATTCGTGCTCCCGAAGAAAGGTGTGTTTCCACCCGGACCTGTGGATCTTGAGACAGCGCGCATCAAATCTATTTTCCGGCTCAGGTGGGCCAACGGAACAGATGATGATGGCTCTGATCAGCCAAGCCTCGGGCTAAAATTCAAAGCTGACCGGGCGTACTTTTTGACATGACAGATCCAATGTGATGCCGATGTTCCACAATGCAATTGGTGCAGGCATCATGACCTAGCTTGCACCTACCACCGATTGGTAGCCAAGGCCAAGAAGAAGAAGAGGTGAGATCATTCCTCTTTTGTAGCCGGCCGCCTCCTCCCCAGCATGAACCAGCATGCGGGCGTTAGCCGGCTTCCCTTGGCATCATGTCGTTGTTTGCTGACCCCCAATTAAAGCCCAGACCACAAGATCCTCCAACCAGATTCCATAGCCAGGATGGAGACCATCTTGACTCAGCGGCTATCCCAGCACGATGTTGGTAAGTCTGCTGATTTATTAAAAAAAAAAAAAGAAGAAGAAGAAAAAAGGAAGAAGGCAAAGCTTGGCTTTTGACCCGCCAGCCACATTACTATAACCACCTCGGAGTAGCAGTATTACTCTGCAACCACTCTGCGTGAACGCTAACACGGAAGCCTTCGTACCTGTCACCTTCTCCCTGCTCCCCATTAGTCTCTATTCTAGATTTTGTACCATTACTTTGTACTCTGTCATTTATTAATCTCTTTGTACCTGTTACATTGTAGCCCAGGTGGAGAATATTCTCTGTATCTACCTGCCAGTACCACCTTTCACACATGCACACACACAAATATCCATCCTTTCTTTGTATAATTCACTTACTATACACACTCTTTACGCACAAGTACTCACACATCTGTGTCACCTCTCTACAGACACCCATCTACAATACATCACCTCCTCGCAGTTCGACCTCCGCAATGCTACCTCCTTCACCGGTATTCCCCTTTTCTCCGATCAGGGACAGGCATGGATCGAATCCCGCACCGAGAGCCGTATGACGCCCCAGACGCTCTGCGCCTTTGGCCGCCAGTGGCACAACCCTCGCCGTCTGTATCAGGATGCGGATGTAGCCACTAGCACGCAGCCTTGTGAGCTTCCCCCGAGACCGACTGTGGAGAGATACGCCGCCATGTACGGCTCCTCGTTTGAATGTCTCGTCTTCCCCATCCTGAGTAAATGCCTGTTTGTCAAGACTCTCGACTTGGCGTATCAGTCGCGCGATTCTCCTTCTGCGGCTAGCGCTCGATCGTGCGTCTACTCGTTTCTTGCTATGATTTCTATCCTACGGTTCGAGCAGGATCCTAGTGCAACGATGGCTTCTGAGTCGTACGCTGCAGCTGCTGCATCCTTTATTCCTCAGGTAACGCAGGAAATGACAGGGGACGGTCTTCAAATGCTCGTCACGCTAGTAAGTATATGCGCCCCTTTCCATATTACATGTTGTTCCTTTTTTTGCTATCTATGAATTTTTTCCTTTCTTAGTGTTGCCCATCCTTGTCTAGAAAGCTACCCTCGTTTATTTCTTCGGAATTTATCAAAAGGTGTTATGCTCTCTGTCTAACGTTTGATTTTTAACAACAGGCCCTAGTCTACTACTTCATGGGTGACCTCCGCTCGACGGGCCTCTTCATCTCCATCGCCGCACGTCTCATCTTTGCCCTTAATGCTCAGTCATGCCCCCAAGAGACAGCCATGTCATATTTTTCCCCACCGCCATCCTCGTCCTCGAATCAGTCGCAATCACCATCACCCTCGCAAGTCTATGACAAGGATGATTTGGCCTGCCATCTCCGCGACCTCTTTTGGACTTGTTACTCCCTCGACAAAGACCTATGTATCCGCACGGGCCAGCCTTCTTGTCTCGCAGACCTCCACTGCGACCTTACGCTGCCCCCTGACTACTCCATGATGCAAAACAAGCACATTCAGTCTCATGTTATCCCCAACCTCAACAACCAGACCGTACCCATGTATCCCTGGGACCTCCTCCTCTCTCAGCTCAAGTCCCGCGCTTACGATGCTCTCTATTCGCCCATGGCACACCACAAGACGCAATCCGAGCTTCTCGAGAGCATCCGTGTCCTGGACGAATCGCTCGAGCAATGGCGCCTGTCTCTGCCACCCGACTTTCGTCCGACACTCACGTTTGGGAAAACAACCCCTGTGAGTGCCGAAGTGAGCATGCAGTCTACCATGGTTCGGCTGGCCTATTATCACTTTGTAGCCATTATTCATCGTGCGAGTGGAAGGTGCAAGACCCAATCGCCAAGTAATTATCACGAAGGCGTTCGCTCCAGTTTCAATCTTTCTCTTGATGCTAGCAGATCGACGTTAATGTACTTGCGCGTAGCTCTACACGTCATAACAGACGACTGCTTTTGGTAATATTTCCTGAGTTCATATTCATTCTAGTCCTGGTTTTCTTCCTCAAAATACAAAAGAGATACTAACATTAATGTGTCGTTCAGGATCATCATATATTATCCCATCACCGCCATCCTCGCTCTCTTTTCGAATATTCTTTCAAATCCCCTCGACGAATCAGCCCCAGGAGACCTCGAAATCCTTCGTGCTGCCCCATCCCTGTTTAAAAGTATCCCAATACGAAAGCTCACGTTGGCTGAATTGACTCATTTGAAATTTCTGGATGCCTTTACAATGGAACTCGCAAGGCTGGGCGGGCTTGCCGTCCAAAAAGCCACAGGCATTGTCCCTATGGAGACTTCAATGTTAGAAAAGGGAAACATGTTGTAAATGTGTGGGAATGTTCTTTGTACTTACCTTTTTTTCTTTTGACCTTTCTTGATGATTTATTTAGCCAGCTTAGTTTGTAAACAATGTATCTTTCACAATTATCTCCAATTCCAGTACGTCTGCTCCTGTTTCGCCCCGTAGCCAATCTTCTGCCTTTTGAACAATTAATTCCCATACGTCCTTTTCATCTGCCAGCTTCTCTTTCAAAAACACCACAGCACAAAGAGTGGCCAACACATCCATATGCTGGTTATACTGGCCAGGAAGCTGGATTTTTTCCATTGCAGCCTGATTTGTGATTCCTAAAATGCCTTCCAGCTCTGGGTTCCACTTCCAATTACCAGCAAATGATTGTAGAGTAAACAGCGATGACAGTGGATCCGTGTTGCTGTCGTCGCAAATCCCTCCTGTGACGTTGATTTTCGCACGTTTTTGAACATCGTTGCCAGTGAATTGTTGGGGCTCTCTCTTCATGTTCATCGTGCCAGCAGCAGAAACTCTTGCGCGGCTTCGCGGCATTGCTTGTCCTTGGGGTTCCAGATGTTGCGGCATCCACCCAACCGGAGGTTCCTTTGTACTCCAACTAGGTGGTATGGTAGACATCCCTTGGCTCGTTGGCGAACTAGACGACACAGATCCAGACGCAGATCCAAAGAGTCCAAAAGATTGTTGTTGGCCTGAACTCGCAGATCCAGATGCAGATCCACCAAAGAGTCCAGAGGATTGTTGTTGAACCGACCAATTCTTCATTGTTGCTGGTGTCGCTGGATGTTGCATCAATGACGCTGATCCAGATGTATATCCACCAAAGAGTCCAAAGGATTGTTGTTGACTCGGCGTCACAGATCCAAATGCAGATCCACCACCGCATAAAGGGGATTGTTGAAAGGATTGTTGTCCAAAGGATCCACCAGCGCATACATTGGTTTGTCGAAAGAATTGTTGTCCAAAGGGTTGTTGTTGAACCGGCGAATTAGTTGACGCAGATCCGAGGCCTCCAAAGGATTGTGGTTGAACCGGCCAATTCTTCATTGTTGCTGGTGTCGCTGGATGTTGCATTGACTTAGTTTGTTGCATTTGCTGCTGCCCTTGTTGTTGCTGTTGTTGTTGCTGTTGTTGTTGCTGTTGCATTTGCTGTTGCAGTTGCTGAACTCGTCGCATTTGCTGCTGCCCTTGTTGTTGCTGCTGCCCTTGTTGTTGCTGCTGCCCTTGTTGTTGCTGCTGCCCTTGTTGTTGCTGCGGTCGCTGTTGCGCTCGCATTTGCTGTTGAATTTGCTGTTGAATTTGCTGTTGCATTTGCTGAGCTTGTTGCATTTGCTGGGTATGATGCATTTGCTGCTGCCCTTGTTGTTGCTGTTGCGCTTGCGCTTGCGCTTGCATTTGCATAGCAGCTTGTTGCTGTGCAGTCAATTGTTTCAACAGTGCAGACTGTACATGTTCCGGAGGCGGTTCCCTGCTGACATTCTTACCCATGGCAACTGATGAACAATTAACCAATCCTTGCATTTTCGCTTTCTTACGCATAGCTACTCTTGTACGCTGAGGAGCAGCGGTGTTGCGGAATCGGCGATCTAGAGTTTCAGAGTCATCAAGCTCGCCTGCTTCCTCGTCTTCTTCCTCTTCATCTTCGTTAATGATCGCTTTCTCTTTTCCTTCATTGGCACTTTTATCATCATCCTCAATGGCAACGAATGAACACCACTTGCCACTGACTTGGTATTGTGTCCCAAGCCGAACTGCTTCTCTCTTGACCATGTCATTGAATTGGCCCTCGAACTGTTCTTGTAAAAGCTTTCCATGCTGGTTTTTGACATTGAATATCCAACCCCGGCCATCTTCGAGCTCTCTGGTGGCCTTTCGTGCCGCTAGCTGATGTATAGTAGTGCCTCTTTCAGTAAGAGTTGCGATGGGAATCTCCAATGAGAGCGGCCCATGTTTGGAGGCGCCTCTGAGGATGACGCTCTTGGGTTGGCGATTCGGTGTCGAATCAGAAAGCAGGACATAGACAGTCATGCGGCTGAATGGGAAAAGAGGCGGTATTTGAAAAGGAGCTTGGAGGTACCGAGGAACGGTCACAGGTGGCAAATTCACCTTCAGGGAATTATCGGTACCCGACATCTCCAAATCCTTGTCTTGGACACCCTGATCAAAAAGAGATATGGTACCCTGAGTCTGAGCTTGCTCAACAGTGTTTGCTTCTGTCGGCTCAGGAGAAGGAAACTCAAGCGTCAGTGCATCCATTACCTTTTCAATGATTTCAAAATCATCAGCATCCTCTACTACGGCCGCCTCGTCGCCGTCATACTTTATTTCGAGAGTATAGTCATGGATAGGAGGAGTAAGAGCTCCCTTGAGCATTCGAATCAGCATTTTGTCCATCTTTTCGTCATCTCCCACCGCCTGAGCGAAACCGTTGCCCGCACGAGCAATGCCTTCGATCAAAGCGTGACTAGCGTCTTGTCCCACTCCCAATGTGAAGACTCGAATGGAATTTTCACTTTCAGAAACATTGGTGTTGATAAGTTGAAACAAACTTTCTTGGCCCCAAATCTGTCCATCAGTGAGTACAAAAACTTCAAGGTTCATATCTTTGTAGCGTTTTTCAAATATCGCCTTCATTGGACTCATCATTTCTGTGCCACCAAAGTCAGCAGCAAATGTGCGGACATGATGAATTGCTTCGTCTAGCGACTCCTCGTCATATGTCTTGGATTTCTTCCACAGAAACGAATATCCCAATCCAAAGCTGCAGATATTGAACTTAACGCCAACAGGCAAAGATTTGAGAAAGATATTTAATGCGTTAATAACGTTGGGAATCTTCCGTCCATCTCCCATGCTTCCACTTCTATCGCACATGAAGACCACCTCGGACATCTCCACGGGCAGATTAAATCTGGGGACTAGCGTCGCCATCAAAGCCCGCTGGTTTGGAATTGTAGGATGCGTTTCGAGGACCGCCATGGGGTCACCGAGACCGGTGGCGACAATCTGGATGATGAAGTCTTTATCCAGCTCTGCTGAGCCTTGGGATAGAGTAGCATGCGCTCTCTGCAGGGAAGGCGGCGCAGAGGTTGCAGTTGAAAGAGTACCAATGTTGACAGAAATTGGGTGCGATGGCGACTGAATGCTCTTTATGGCCGAGCCGCTAGAGACATCAGCATCAATGGTGATATTGATGGACTTCCCGCCTTGGAAAGTATCGCTCCCGGCTATGGAGTGCTGCCCATATCGATGAGCCAAGCTGGTGGGGATGGTGAATCGCAATCCGTCCACCTGAGCATCATGTTTCAGCTCTCCTAAATACGTGATTTCGACCTTGACGTCTTCGCCGCTGGGAATATTGCCTAATGACGTTGTAAAGACATCGGAAGCTTCCAAGGACTGCTCGAGCAATCCTGCCGTCTGACCTTGTGCGACCGCATTCTTGAAGGCCCGCTTGGCTTCTTGCCGCTCTTTGACAACACCCTTGATGACGCGCGAGCCGATGGTGAATGTGAATCCAACCACTGATACCCCATCATAGAGAGGGAAGACGTAGCGCACGTTCTCGAGAAGAGAGGAGCTGCCTTTCTCGGGGTTGACAAAATTCTGCGTCAAGACTGTTCGTGATGTGGAGGATACGATGACGGTGTGGGCATCAAGAGAAACAAGAGGAAGGAATTTGGCGACGCCGTTGTCAATGATGTAGACTCCACAAGTAGGCAAAGCATTGGGGTTGAAGTAGGGCGGAAGATGGGGATGGCTGTGTAAAAACATTCTAAAGTGGCGATGGGGCGATGTAGAAGCTCTTTCAAGGTAAGGTAGATAGAAACGGGTGGATATAGTTGAATCAAGGTAGAAGTGGGTGAATACGGTACTTTGGAATAGAAATGGGCAGGTTGAGTGTTTGAAACTGAATAAAGAATGTGAGACTGAATTGAAAGGTGCTGTGATGTTGTGGTGACGTCTGGTGATGTAGGAGGTACGCACAGTATAGATAGAAGCTAGCGGGGTAGAAAAGACACGACAAGACAAGACTCAGGATAAAATGGACAAGCCAAGAAGAATGATGAAGCTATAGATGATGAAGCTTGATGAGGATGAGGATGAGGATGAGAGGGATGGAGATGAAGAGAGGAAAACCAAGGCTTTATATAGTTTTTTCCCTCGTCAACAGTCATACCATCCATAAGGCAGAACCCACTTGATACAGCCAACAGCCAACCATCTTACACGCTCATCCCATTAACAAATGATCTGCTCAGATCATCAGTATCGTCCAATTGCGGGGGGTTTTGACAGCCTCCCATATAGGCGAATCTTTATTCCGATGAGGCAGCCAGTTTTGTCGGCGCCTCATGCGAACCACAGGCGCTGCTGCCTGGCGAATAACCAAATTTAAGTGGTGAGGTTTTCTAATGTACGGATGGACCAAGGCTGCAATGTCAACAATTATTATTTTCCTGTGTATCACAGTTTCCCTTACATTTCTATTGGGTGCAATGTTGTGTTTTATTTTCTTATTTGTTCAAATTCAACAATTAATGCCTGGTAGTGAAAAATGCCAAGGCGTAACACAACAGCATGACTCAGAAGAGTACGCAAACGCAAACGCTGTCTTGAGCCATTGCTGCTCGCATTTAAGCAGATAACATTTCTATGAGCCTCATTCAATAAGAGCATATTAATTACCCGCCGACCAACACCATATTATTTAATTTGGTATGACAGATAATTGCCTACGCTGAGATGAATTCATGTCCTCTTATTTCAATCCCGTGCCTATTACCCTGTTACTCACTTACTTGTGTATTGCACTGAGTAAATCAATACAATAGAATGATGGGTGGGTAGCTGGGTATCTTTACACAAGCTCACACAATGCATGATTCTCGTCACAAATCTAGCTTCACGAAACTGTACGCTGCAAATATCAAAACCGCCTAATATTAACTTCCCTATTCATTTTATTATCTAAATATTTCACTTAAAAACAAAGTACATAATATTTATTTATTTATCTCCTTTTTTTTAAAAAAAACTTGCTTTATTCTGCGTTGAAAATGTGGTCATCTGCAAAATTATTCGCCACACCCATCAATGCACGCATGGGCGCGTTATGTGTGTGCCGCGCTTTTCTAATCAATCTAGGTAGATGAGAGTCTGAGGCCTAGGAATAAAGATAAGACATAACTCACTTGGTGAAACCCACTCAGGTATTCTTCGTCTCCGAGGCCTAATATCTAGGAAAGAACTCACCCTATATTCTTTTCTGAACGAAAGTTTCTCCCCCAAAAAGAATTCAGCGTCTATTTTAAGTTTGTGTAGCAACAATGTACTCGTCATAGATCTGTTGAAGCGCATTGCGGTAGCTTAGTACGTATTGCATGCCTGAGCCATGATGCTGTAAATTCTATGGTATAGATGAGTGAGATACGCCGCTCAAAGACTCCATCAGACAACAGTTGTATTTTGAAGAGCTTAGCGGTTGGGAGAGAGTAAATATATCGCAATCTGAAGTCTCATCGTTGGTGTAGCGCTTTGCCAAATACCTTTTCCGTACCGTCTACATAAAAGAGGGTGGGCAGTATGGGGTATTCGAAAAATGCAAAGTCCGTGGCATGACATAGTTTCGTCCTTGGGACGTTTTTAACACAATTTATTACGGTAGCTTATGATGCCCGGTATTTTGTATTTTATAAGCTTCATTATTTCGATTATCTTCATCTATCTTCATCTGAGTGATCATGTTCTCAGGAGGTCGACTCGTGGAACGCCAAATGTCGCATACGTTAGATGTATTTTCAAGTCAGCGATAGTCGATGAATGTATTTTTTCCCCCTCAAATACTGATCGAGCTGTCGCTAAGCTTGTGTTATGGGGCGCAATGTTCCCCGAAGCTATCACGATAGCATTTGGTGGAACCTGACAGTCCCCACGATAAAAAGAAAAGTGTATCAGAGGAAGCTATCGTGAAAACTTTGTTTTGTGTGCTCTCCATCGATCAATCACGCCAGTAGTGTAGCACACCAGAAAAAGAAACAGAAACTCAAAAAAATAAAATAAAGAGCAAGCTATTTCTAAATCCCGAGACCTCATCCTATAACTCCAACACCACACTCTTTACTACATTACCATATTAAACATTTTCAGACCTTTTCAAGACACAAAAGTCACTGCTATCACACATCATGCCACAGACCACGCCGCAATATATTTACGTCCATGGATGTCCAGGCTTCTATAATTTGTCAATATCCTCAGAACTAAGCAAACTCCTGGTCGGCTCCAAAGTCTTAAAAATAGAATCGATTGCCAGGCATCTTCCTAGCCATAGTCAGCCCAGATCTCCGTTCAGTCCAGGGGTTCAATCAAATGAAGGATTCTTTTCGCTCGACAGCCTTGCAGCATCAGAAGAAACAAGGCACAGGACATTGATCTTTTCCGATTTCCGAGGAACCACGGGCATAAACAGCAGCATGCCTGTTCATAATTACCAGATCGCGGCCGAAAGGAGGGGGGTACCGTTCTTCCACATAGTGCTTCGCTGCCATTCGAAGAATAATCCAAGGGGCCTATCCGCTGTTGAGGAACACTGCCGGAACTCCGGTGCCTTTGACTTTGGGGTATTCGAGTCGATCTGGCGAACGGAGAAGATTTGTGCCTTGGGAGGGCCGAATGAGCTGGAGCTAGATATTGCGAATATGGGACCATCAGAAGCGGCACAGGAGATATTCAAGCATATATCCAAGATATAGTGCAGTGTTTGTGCCTATTAATGCGCTCTTGTAAAGAAATCCATTATGATACCGAACATATGGTTAGAGGCAATTAGACAAGGTACATGAAGAATATATGTCTATTCAATAGAGCAATGCTGCGCAAGAATGGGAATCGCAAGTCTCTATAATCAGCCAAATAATAGTAGCACAAATATTGCACCTGTTTGCTGCAATGGGTAGTACTGTTCTTCATGGTTTATTCCTCTGCAACTCTGATTCTAGTGTAATGAAGAGGTTGGTTTGGTCGTGCAATTCTGCAACTAGCCGTGTTGTTACACCTCTTTTGCTGTCTGATCCAATATCATGACATAGCGTCGGGCACGCCAAACACCAGCCGCCATTTCCGACATAGCGACCCTATCTTTCCTTAACTTTTTGCCTCTTTTCTTTTTCTTGTTTATTCATAAAAAGATCATCTTTTCATCGTATGCAATTCGTCTCCCTTCTATATGCTCCGCCCATCTAATCCTTGTCCAGTCGCACAGCAGCGTTTCTCTCGATAAAATTCAAGTCTACTTGGTGGCCAAGCAGCTCGCGGATGTTTTGGATGGCGTATTTGATCATGGTCGGTCTCTCCAAGCTGAGGCCGAATCCGTACACTCTTAGATCTTTGGGCAGCCCCATGGCTTCCAACATTTCCGGTCGGAACATGCCACTGTTACCAATCTATTTTAATGTCCTTTTATTAGCATTTTGTCCATCTCTTATACGCCATTCTATTAGTTCTCTTACCTCTACAAGCTTCTTCAAACCCTTGTGGTAGCTGAAAAGCTCCATACTGGGCTCTGTGTAGGGGTTGTATCTATTGTCCATGTTAGAGGCGCGTACATTCTGCGAAATTATTCATTTTCTTACGCTGGCTTAAATTTGAGACTAGGATATTTGTATTAGCATGGGTATTTCCAGTAATTTCTGTTAAGGTTAATATCTACTTACTCAGTCAAACCCATCTTGGTGAAGAAGGTCTCAAAAAATTCCATCAAACCGCCAAGGGTCAATCCGTAGTCGGCAATAACACCTAGGATCATTATTAGCTTCTGAGTCATATAACAAAAGAATATGCTTTTCCATCCGGATGACCATACCTTCTACTTGGTGGAACTCGCAAAGATGTGTTGCGTCAACAGCCTCGTTTCTGTAGACAGGGTAAGCCTCTCCTCTCGCCGTATATGATTGGATGCATATATAATCACCTGAAAACTCGGTCAATGGAGAAATAGCGAGCAGGGGGCACGCGGCCATCTGGGCCCTTCTTCGCTGCCAGTTTATATAGCATGGCAGCCGAAACAGATGTTGTGTGAGTGCGGAGGACAAGCCTGTTCAGTGTTAGCTTGGATTAAAGCATCAACTAATATTAAAAAGAAACATACTTTAATGACTCCTTCTCAGCCCACGGGTATCGATAGCCAATAGAACCATACTTTCCGTTCTCGTGCACCTGCTTCACGTTCTCAAAGTATTCATCGTAGTTTTGTCTATCGTCCACGGAGACGGGTCCAGGTCGGCCAGCAGTCTTGGGGTCGGAGATGTAGAAGGTGTCTTGAAGATCGCGAGCAGGGTGTTGCTATTCTATCGTTAGTGATACTAAGGAATAAGAGATTGTGAGAGTCTGTGCATACCTGAGGGACGAAAAGGGCATCAAAATTCTATTCAGTCCAGTATTATTAGCATTCGTGAGCCATTTGCCGCCTATGGTAACAAGTGAAGGTACCCATAGATTGAAAATAGTAGATTGATACATACCCAGAAGCCAGTCTCAATGTACTGATTGGTTGGCATTTCTGTGAAGCCAGTCTCGAAGAAGATTTGTCTACCCAAGAATGAAACATCAGCACTCCATTGTACAGGCAAGTCTCTTGGAACTACTGAGAAGCAGGTTCAACTAACCGGAATTCGTGTCGCATCTTGTTGAGGGGGTGAAGAGCTCCAGAGACCTGATTTGCGCCCAAGGCCTTGAAGTTGTACGGCTCTACAAAACAAAACATCTTCTGTTAGTAAAGTCCAAAACAACAACAGCGGCATCATCTTGCTGGGCCACTGACTAAAGTTTGCCGATTTCCATGATCCAGACGCCAGCATGTCGGCCGTCAAATCCGTCTCCTCCTTGACAATCTCGAGCGCAAACTTGGGTCCCTTGGACACCTTGAACGAAATGACCTTTTGGGTATTCAGCAGCTTTCGCTTCTTCAGGTCCGCAATGATTTTGCTATCGTGTGACTTTGTCTCCTTGATGAAGCGGAGCTGCGATCTCGTTACGTCCTCGATTTTATCGACCTAAGAAGAAGTAAAGACACCCAAGTTAGACCATGTAACGGTTGGCTCCTCCAAGAACGATGTGCAAAGTAACTAACCAGCGCGACAAGCTTGTTGTCGTCTTTCTTAATCCACTTCTCTCTAAAGGCCTTTCCTTGACCAACTTTGGTCACATTTTTGTCTCCGATTGCGCTCTCCAAATCTTGAATTGAGAGACCGCCAAGGGCCTTGTGCACTGCTTCAAAAACACGAGCCTCATGGCTTCCATGCTTGACAATTTCCTCAGCCTCAGCCTCCAGGATCGCCTCTTGTCTCTCAATCTGCTCGTAAACGACCATGGACCGCGAGGAAAGGCGATCCAAAGCAGCCTTCAAAGTGTCAAAGGGCACATTCGGGAAGGTTTCGGTCGAGAGAATCTGGTCGGTGTTGGTCAACGCCTGGAGGACCTCCAGAGCGAGATCGCCAGCTGGATCGGCGAATACGGGAGCCATGTTGGAAGTGACTTTTGGCGTGCTTTTGAGGCCCGAGTGACGTTTGGTTGGCGCAGCCTTTTTTTGTTCGAAATCGAGCCTCTCTCAAAAGGTGACTCAACCTTTGGTTAGTAAATGGAGGGGGAGGGGCAGGTTTGCTGACAGTGCAGCAACAACATTTTTCCGAGCCGCAGGGCGATTTGCGGAGGACGAGCGACATGCTTACACCAAAATACAGGAATACAGGGTAAAACTAGAAATAATATGGATATACAAATGGGAAAAGAAAAAAACAGCGGAAAATTCATCTTGATGTAAAAGGATTAAGTGCAATTTGTGGGAGTCATTTTGTATATTTTTAACGGATATCATTTCCAGGCTTCCATTGCCTTGTGGCCCTTCTATTCTCTACACTAGGTACCTAGGCAAGGCAAGATATACAATATAATGAATGTAAGTGCAGCCTATTGCCGCGATACCAGAAACTCAGCAGCAAAGTTGATTTTAATATTTTCCATTATTCCATTTGACTTGATATCATACAAGGCAGTTGCAGCTCAAATGGATCTCTATGTCTAAGTATATGTAAACACATGCCTTTAGAGGAGAAGAAAACACATGTAATAGTAAAGGTACTAGTAAGCAGCGGTGGTGATAATGATATTTGTTGTCGGCGGCGGCATGATTGTTTTCCATTTTGCCGCGTGTCCCCATCGATGATTTCCATCCCGACTCAGCTTTCAGCCTCTGGAAGGAAACGCAAATCGCCGTCGCGTGTTACCGGCGCCGCCACCGCTGCTAATGCTGCCGCCGCCGCAGTTGCTGTGATTCTCGTCGACAGAGTTCACCTTGACAAAGGAGCTCTCTGATGACGACGCCAAAGGCTCAACGAAGGACACATCGTCGGATTCCCTTGCGCTGGTTGGCGTGAAGCAGCGACTCGAGGTCCGCGCCGCATCTGTTGAGGAGGTGAAGCTGCGCTCTGCGTCTTTCTACTCCGCAGATCGCTCTGTGCCACCCCTCCACAGTCCATAGAATCCTTCGCAGTTCTTCCACATCTTTATAGTTCCGTCTTCGGAGCCCGTTGCGTAGAGTTTGCCATCAGGCGAAAAAGCAATTGACCAGATTGGGCCGTGATGGCCTTTGTGAACGTCGAGTTCCACCTCGTCGTCGTAGCTAATCACCTTGGCCCATGTTCCCGGCTCTTCTCCCACAACCAACTTGCGCCCTCTGACATCAAGAGCCACGCTTGCAATGGTGTAAGGAAGCACAATGCGCTTCAGCCCTTCCAAGGCTCGGTCGCCTCCCCAAAAGTAGGCCGTCTTGCCGGCAGAAACGGCGAGAACAGGTTTTCCTCCACCGATATCAGTGAGGGAAGCGTACTCGGGTGACAGAGAGACCATCTCGCAAGAGCGAATCTCGCCGTCCAGCACTTCGTGGTGAATACAAGTCCGGCTCGGGAGATCAAACCATCGGATGGTCTTGTCTGAAGCCGTGATGACAACGTTTGGATCTTGGGTCCAGCAGATGAACTTGATTGAGCCCGTGTGCACGCCTTCGCCAATTTCAAACCCGGACGAGGCGGGGATTGTAATCGGACTCCCAGTGTTAGAGCTTGCGACGTCGGAGAGGTCAAAGACGCGCAGCTTCTTCTCCATGCCGCCGGTGGCCACGAGATCTGAATTGTCGGGCGGATACGCAATGGCGCGTACTATGTGGTCGTGCTGCAGCGAGTATAGGAGCTCGCCGGTGTGAGTGTCCCAGATCTTGCTGCGTGAAACGTTAGAAGACATGTAGATTTCCTCCAAGCAAGGCGCCTATAGAAAGATGACTTACGCAGTAAAGTCGGCAGACGCGGTCGCGGCGTTGGAAGCATCAGGGCTCAGCCTAGCTTGCCAAACAGCTCCCTTGTGGCCGATGAAAGTGCCGATCCTGGTACACAAAATCAGCATGAGTCCGTCGTTGACAGTGTAGCACAAAAGAGGTGTATCTACCAGTCGCCTGTCACACCATCGCGGAGCATAGGATTGCCATCTACAGGCACAAGTTAGCACGTGTCAAAAGCCACTGCCTGCCGCGGAACACCCAGAAGACACATACCCTTGCAAGCGGATATCATGTAATATGTTTCTTCCTTCTCGAGGAGAGAGAAGCTGATGTGGGGAACTGGTCGCGAGTGGCCGTGGCACGTCAATGGCACGTATTGTCGGGGCGCATCGGCTGCCATGATGATGGTGATGAGAAAATCGTGTGGACTGGAAATATCTAAAGAGTTGAAGTCTTGGAGTCGCGAGAAGCAAGAACCAGGGTCGAGAACTAAAGGGCAGCGGGAAAATAAAAAGGACCGTATGAGGTGTTTCAAGTTTGAAGACGGATTAGGGGGAGAGCAGAACGAGCTCTACAAGTTGACGATTTGGACAGACGAGGGTTGGGCTGGGCGAGAAGAGCTCAGCAGTCGAAAATCGTGACGAGAAGGTGAGACAAAGAAGAAGAAGAAAAAAATCGTAAACTTCGTCAAGGACACTGGGGTATATAATCGACCGACAGAGAAGAGAATTCGTTAAAGGTTGACAGTTCGATCGAGGGTCGCAAAAAGAGAAGAGTCGAACTGGTTCGAGTCGAGGGGCGCTGGTTCTAGCCGGGCCTTTTATGCAAGGAGTAGCTTCGCGCTGCAGGATTCGTTCGCTTCTTTTTATAGCGACTAGGAGAGCCCAACGCGACGATGCCTGAATCCTGGTGGTTGGGGCGGCGGTGATGAGACAGAGAGGAGAAGAGAGGCAATCACCACAAGCCCCTTTGATGAGGTTTCAAGGGACGGAAAAAGAAGAGATTCAGAGTTGCAAGCATGGATGATGATTTCTGTCAGCTGCTGGGGAAGTGGGGCAGCAGCTTCAGTGGTTGGTTAGCACTGGCAACAGGACGTTAGAGGGCGTTGAAGCGCTGTAGCCAGTCGAGTCAGTGCTGAGCCGTCTTCTGCTGGTGCCAATTGGAGACACCGCCACAAAAGGAGGGGTCGAGCATGTGTGGCGGTGACATGACTTGTGTTCATTTTGCTCTTGGTGAGAGAAGACGGCCATCTCAGCAAGTAAGTAAGTCATCGTAGTACTACTGTGTTGAGCTGCATTTCGGCGCTGTGATTGTCTGCTGGGAATTGGTGAATTTTTCAACTTCGAATAATGGCAATGTTTAGGCTAATACTTGTTAAAATGCCAACAACCATCTCCATCTATAGCTGCCCTTGCTATTACTTGCTGTACTTAATAGTGGAATGACTCTTACTGTAGAATATTACGTTGTCCTTGTGCCTGGACACTTTTAGCACACAAGCCACATCCCACCAGAAATCGGTCCCTGCTTACTAAAGTCCGGTCCCTAAAGCCAACTGGAGCTGCCCGCTAAAATACCCACTGAGGCACAACTTCTAGTGGGGTTTACAGCAGTCACCAGCCGGGAGTACGTACTCCAGGCATTTGGTGCAATGACCGACTTGTCTTCAAGCTTCCATCATCATCCACTCTCTCTCTCTTTCTCCCAAAGCGCCCAATCGCCTGACAAAGCAATTCTGCTACTGTTTTTCTCATCTCGACATACCAGAAGCCTCAAGCTATTCCATACTAGCCAGCCTTCTTTTTTCTTTCTCTCCTCTGCTTTGACGATTCCTTTGACTGCGCGCTCTCTCTCTTATCAGCGGCATCATCAACTCCCCTCTTCCCCGGATTCAGGCGCAAACCCCCACCAAACGCAGAAGCGCTGTCACCAGGAGCTGCCACAGCATGGCCGAATTCAAGCTTTCAGCGCAGCTTCTTGGCCATGAAGCCGACGTACGAGAATCCTCAAGCTCTGCTGCTCTCAAATATTCCATTCGCTAACTCTTGTTTGCCTCTACAGGTGCGCGCCGTCAGTTTCCCTTCTCCCGACTTTGCCCTCTCCGCCTCAAGAGACTGCACGGTCAGGATATGGCGACGGACAACAACAACTCCCCCAGCCTTTGAAGGCACTCTCGTTAGTCGCGGCTCCGAATACGTCAACAGCTTGGCCTTCTTCCCCCCGACCCAAGATCATCAAGATGGTCTCGTTGTGTCAGGAGGCAAGGACACCATCATCGAAGTCAAGGCACCCAGCTTATCAGCGGCTGATAATGCCGAGAGGCTCCTCATTGGACATGCACACAACGTCTGTACGCTCGATGTCTCCCCTAAAGGAACCTATCTCGTTTCCGGAGGGTGGGATGGCCAGGCCCGCGTGTGGAACCTGAGCAAGTGGGAGACTGAACTCATGCTTGGTGGTCACGAAGGCATGGCTGTTTGGAGCGTCGTTGCGTTCGATGAAACGACTGTGGTAACTGGATGCGCCGACAAGAGTATCCGAGTGTTCGATCTCAGGAAATCAGCGGGCGGCGAAGCCATGCCGGTGGCCACTATATATACCCCCGATGTTGTTCGAGCTCTTTGCAAGGTTCCAAAGGGCCACCCTAGCGGCGCAGACATCGCAAGCGCAAGCAACGATGGCACTTTGCGGCTGTGGAAGTTAAACGGTCAGCAGGTCAGTGAGTTGCATGGCCATGAAAGTTTCGTGTATAGCCTGGCAAGCTTGCCTTCTGGTGAACTCGTCAGCGCTGGAGAGGATCGAACGGTAAGAATATGGAAGGGATCTGAATGCATTCAGACCATTACTCACCCCGCGATCTCTGTATGGACAGTCGCCGTCAATGAAGAGACCGGAGATATCATCACGGGAGCGAGTGACGGCGTCGCGCGCATCTTCACTCGGCGCTCAGAGGCTACAGCCGATGATGCCACTCTCAAGGAGTTTCACGACTCCGTCAAAGCGTCAGCTATCCCACAGCAGCAACTCGGCGGCATCAACAAGGAAAAGCTACCAGGCCCGGAGTTTCTGACCTCCAAGGCAGGCACCAAGGAAGGCCAAGTTCAGATGATTAAGGAGAGCAACGGCAACGTCACAGCGCACACGTGGTCCATGGCTCAGCAACAATGGATCAACGTTGGCACAGTGGTAGACGCAGTCGGAAGTACGGGCAAGAAAGTTGAGTACAACGGACAGTCATATGACTACGTATTCGACGTCGATATCGAGGATGGAAAGCCGGCGCTCAAGCTTCCCTATAACCTCTCTGAAAACCCTTACGAGCGAGCGACCAAATTTCTCGGCGACAACGAGTTACCTCTAACCTACCTCGATAGCGTGGCAAACTTCATCACTGAAAACACCAAGGGTGCCACCCTTGGCCAATCTGAGCCTTCTACCGGGCCCGATCCATATGGAACAGAGTCGCGGTACCGGCCAGGAGAAGAATCCAAGTCGCAAGCAGCAAAGGTACTGCCGCAGAAGGAATATCTCAATATATCTGCGGCAAAATACGATGGTGAGTCGCTTAGCCTGATGGCCCGGTCTATAATGAGTAACTGAGATCTAACAATTTTGCCAGCCATCCTGAATAAAATCGCCAATGTCAACAAGACCATGGTGTCGTCTGGTCGCAAAGACGTGGCTCTTAACCCCGGAGAGGAAACTGTCCTGCAGTCGTCAAAGGCAGCACTCGATTTATCAAAGGCTATTTCACCCGCAGCGCTCAACGTGATTCTCAAGGTTGTCACCGAGTGGCCGTACTCTGATCGATTGGCCGGCCTTGATCTATTGCGCTGCGTGGCTAGGTATCCGATAGCAGCGCAGTTCAAAGGTCCCCAAAACGAGAGCCTTATAGATATCTCCATATTGTCGTCGGTTCCTGCCGATTTTCCTCCAAACGAGAATGCAGCCATGATGGGCGCTCGAACAATCGTCAACCTGTTTGGCTCTGCTGACGGTCGAAGCCTTGCCAGCTCTCAAGCAGACAAGGCCATCTCATTTCTGGAGCGCGTCATCGGCATCAAGGGCGGAGAGCCAATCGGCAAATTCAATCGCAATGTCTTGGTGGCCGTGACAACAGTAGCAGTCAACTACTCTATCCTTGTGAATAAGGAGAAGCTGCTGGTTCCTGAGCAGCGACGACGGCTGGCTGCTGTACTGAGTGCCATCCTCAAGGACCAGACAGACTCGGAAGTGCTATACCGTGCGTTGGTGGCACTTGGTACCATCTTATCAACGTCCAAGGACGAAGCCAAGAGTTTGGGTGTAGCGGTAGCAGCAGGGATAGAAGGCGCGGCGAGCAAGAGTTCAGAGGACAGGATCAAGGGAGTCGCAAATGAGTGTTTGAAGCTAATTCCGCGGTAAACCTGAAGCGATAACAGGAGGGAATAGATGAAGGACAAGGGAAAAGGGACATGAATAGACATGAAGCACGATAGCGAAATCTCGGAGTACGATTCTGGGCACATAAATATAATAAACAAGGAGTTGGCAAGCGTGAGAACAAATCACGTCGTTGCTCTGCACACACACATATATATACATGATTCATTAAATCAAGAATGACCATCTTCGATCTATAGAAGTCAAAGTAGCGGTAGTAAAAAAAATATACAGAGGGTACATGAGTAAAACACTGCCTCTTCCCCTAAATTTTCGTCAAACACCAACAACGCCATGTGCCGTTCCCACGTGAAGAGACTGAGAGAAGACAAGAAACAAGAAGGAAACTGTACCAACTCTCGTCGACAGAGTGAGAATCCAGGGGTATATGTATTATGCGAACCAACAAGGGTCAAAAAAAAAACCAAGGAAAAAGAGAAAAGTCGCACTCGTCATCTTGTAATCAGCGCTTGTAGTTGAGATCTTTCATCCGCATCATCCTCATCACCAGAGGGCAATCCATATCGCTCCAGCAGCCAACGATAGCCATCCTGCCCAGCCATTCTTGAGCAGTGACACGGCTGAGGAAGTTGTTGAGGCGATGACGTCGATGACGGGGTTCTGTGTCGTGACGGTATAGATCTGGGCAAAGCCGAATTGCGTCGAATTGAAGCAGTTTGTCTCGTTGACGATGGGGATGCGAGGGTCGCCGGGTTCAGCGAAGATGATGTCAACGCACTATTCTCTTTGTTAGTTTCAAAGGGGGAAAAAACAAGTCATAATCTTTCAAAATATTTGGAAAAATAAAAGTTGTCAGTTTTCAACTTACAGAGTAAAGAGACGCGCCGTGCTGAGCCAGTTCAACGACCTGAATCGTCGCTTTATCACCGGCAGAGACGTTCGCGCCCACGGGAAGCGGCACTTGAGGCAGACAGACGGTTCCGGGGTAAGGATTGTTCGTGGGACCGAGGAGCATAAACGGCTTAAGCATGATGTTGGACATGTTTGGCGGGCCGCCGTCTGGACCATCGGTGCCGTATCCGAGGTTGATCTGGAGCTGGGCTTGGAGATGGCCGCGGAACCAGCCTGGCTGGAAGGAGACGGCGCCGCCGGTCGTCGGCCAGTATGTGCGATTCGTGGTTGTTCCCATGCCACCGCCTGTTGATTGTTAGCTTTTTTTTGTGCCTTACTTGAGAATAAAGGTTCCATATCCTCTTCTGAGAGTATAGACGGAAAAGAGGTGCTACTGACATGGATACATCCACTGCATGCCGTAAGGAAAGGTTGAGTTGGTGATGAGATTGTTGCCTCGCCATCCTGGGTATACCATGACGCTATGGGCCTCGATGAGAGCCGTCAAGGCCAGCGTGAGAAATAGTGACAGCCGCATGTTGATGTATGTATATGTTTGTTTGCGTGGGCGGTATATATATTTGTGTGTGTAACTCTCTCTCTCGTATGAGAAACGATAGATCGGTTTGGTGAAGAAGCAGATCGCTGTGTCTCACAGTCTAAGCCTCCCTTCTTTCGCAGGCGCTTTGACACAAAGCTATTGGGCGTATATCGAGAAAAATAGATCCAGTAGGCGTATATATAGATGGAATCGCAGATCGGCTATGGAGTCGATTCCGATGTCGTCCTGTGAGATTTTTCGATCGCAGGGTTACCCTCTTCTCACTTCGTGTGGGGCGTATGTCTAAAAGGCCCAGCCTTTTTTTCTCTCTTTCTCTTCGATAGTAGAATATCTCGTTGCTGAGAATTCAGGTCTTTTGTCTAGTTAGACAAAGAGCCTCCAGTGGATTTCTTGTAAGCCACAACGATTGCGTCGTCAGCGGGAGCCAAGGGACAAGAGGTTGGAGGAGAAGAAGAAGCGTGCGCAACCGACAGGTCTTAAGGATGGTCTCTGGGGGCCAAAAGAGAAACAAGGCCCGCCCTGGTACAGCACACCATACAATAGTAGTACGAGAAAAACGACAAAATGCGCCGCCATTGCAGCCGCCCAACTGTTCTCCGCCCTCCCTCAGGAGGACAGACGCCACCCGAGACGGGGACCAAGCTAAGCTAAAGCTAGGGCGCAAAGCAAGGTGAGTGGACAGAGATCGAGAACCTGTCTCTGCTTCCCCGCTGTGATTCGAGCACGCTTGGCGCGGACAGACCCAATCAGGGAAGATGGATCCGGGCTGCAGATGTCGACCCTTGCGTGCAAATAACTCCGACTGACTTGGGCTTCCCATTGGCTTATTCCACAGAGAACGGGCGGCGACGAGGAACGAGTACGATACAAGGACGACTTTGCAGAGCTCGTACAAGTACAGAGCTGTAGAATCAATGGCCATAGCGAGGACAAATGCCCCCATAGGCTGCATACTAAGCATTAGAACAAAGTCGACTTTGACTTTTCCATTCCCGGCTATTGCCTCGTGTCTTTTGGCATGTTCCCACAAAACGCCATGCTTATTTGAAGCTATGAAAGTCAATATTGTTCGCGAAGCCACAGCGGAAGTAATATTTGTAATGCAGAGTCTACCCAGTGAGTTTGTTGTCTGCTTTGGAGGTAGCACAAGAGTACATACCAGTCGCAGAAACGGCGCAAAGCTACTTGCAAACGACCAAAATCTCTGGGAGACTCTTCAAGGCGGGAGCCCAGCACGCCAAGACGGACTGGGATCCAGCGCTGCCGGCAGGCCAATGAGGGCTTCGTGGCGCCTTGCGAGGCGTCACAATGCTGATGTGAGAAACGGCAATGGTTGGCCCACTGGTCGAATTAAGCGCCCACAACCCTGTCTCGCGTGTGGTGCCTGCGGAGCTACTAGCCAGCCAATTGCCATCTGTTATGGAGCCATATGCAGAGAGCTTGCGAGATGCGAGCTCCGTGCTTGTAGATGTATGCAGGGCCTCGTACTTCGTAGAGATGGCCCAATCGCAGTGGGCGAGGTTGACGGCCTTGACGAGCAGCTGCATCCGTAAATCGATATTTCGTTGCCCGTCTGGGAAATGGTGCAGAACATGTTCCGTTGTAGCCACGGAATACAAAGGAGTGACCAGGGTGGTTCTCTGTGACGGTTGGTGCTAGTTGTCCAGGCACGCATATGCACAAACTGTCTCGGCGCATATGCACATCGAAAGTGATGTGATGGCACGATGCAATGGTGATGAATCTGTTCCTTTCAATGGGGACCTCCTCGCTGGTGATCATATCGCATTCGCTGAACTCTGGCTCCCATTCGTTTCGTCTCTTGTTTTTTTTACCTGCAAGCGAGCAAGCAGGCAGCAGGCAAGCAAGCAAGCAACCTGGGTAAGGCAAATCGCGGCTCTAGCTCTGTTCGTGCAGCATACCGGCAAATGCGGCAGAGAACCGATATCGTGGTCAAGCGTCTTACTTGCTAACTCTTAACGGAGTAGTCGTTGTAGAAGAGGAGCATCCGATCGGCCGATGTGCGATTTGCTAGTGGCTGTCTATCCGCAAGACGGCGGTTAGTTAGGAGCTGACATGTAACCAGGTGGAAGTGGAACCGGCATTACTTGCTTGGAATTCCATGTTAGGCCGCGACGACTTGTAAGAGTTTATTCGAGGATCAGCTCGACTACTTTTGGTTTTTTCGGGTTGGTTTGCTCGGATGGATCGTGTGAAGTGATGGAAAATCTTGAAGCTGTAGCTACCTAGTTAGCAGAGTTTCTTGCGTTCCAAATGTACCTAGTTGGGGGGATTTTCATACTTGGACGTTGATGCGAATCCACCAACCTACTGATAGCTCACCAATGCTTCAAAGGTGCAAAGAGACGCGGCGGGCGAAAGCTAATACCACAGCAAATCTCTGCATGTAAATTCTGACAGGATGAGTGGTGGTTACGCAGTAGTCATCTAGGCATTAACGTTGGGTCATACATCTCAGGGCGAAGTAGCTTAATGTGTATTGGATTTTTCATTCTAATATTATATCACCCGATCAGTCACCCTCCGCGGAATCCCAATAGAAGTTTGCCCATTCCACCTTGTTTCTAATTAATTTTCCACTGCCCACCATTCATCCAGAGTAGCAGTGTTGAGTGAGAGTCTAGGTTGGTGGTTCTGTCGGTTGCGGCTGAGAATTTTTGTTTGAAAGGACGGAGATGAGTCGGTCATACTTTTCAGCTGCCGGGGGAAGAGGGTGCTTTCAAACAGCTGCATTATTTCCCCCCAGCAGCCGAAAAGTGAACGGCAAAATGCGTGGCTGCGACTACTTCGTTGTCAGATCGTGCGGCATAGTTGTAAACAGTCTTTGAGAATCACATACCGAGCAGAGGGACTGCGTAGTCCACCTCCAGCCGCCAGCAGAAATAATGCTTGAAGTGGTACTAGTGGAAACCAATGGTGGTTCTCCACCGGCAGCTGAAGGTGAAGGGGCCATCTGAGAGGGTGATGCCTGTGCTGCATTAGATACTCGAATGTGTCAAAAGAGATAGCAAATCTGGAAAGACTTACCCGAGTTGTCCCTTGAAAGGGGCCTTGGGAGGACACGTTTGGTGCCAGCAGCTGCAGAGGGCGCGTTGTGTGTGTGTGTGTATGTGTGTGTGTATGTGTGTGTGTTTGTTGCTATTGTTTTTGTTGCTGTTGTCTTTGTTATTGTTGTTGTTGTTGTTGTTGCTGCTGTTGTTGTTTCCTCCCCCTCCCCCTCCAAGAAGAATAAGAGCTTGATGATGGAGGAGAAGGAAGAGGAGGGGAGAGTATGTTGTGAGTAGAGGGAGAGAGGTTTGTGTTGTGGTGGTGGATGGGCCCGTGGCGGGGTGTGGAGGAAGAATGAAAAAGAAATGAGAGAAGAGGGGAGAATCTTTTTTTTTTGTAGAAGAGACGCACTGGCAGTTATGCCAGGCGGTGAGAGCAAAGTGACAGGAACAATACACTATACTGCCAGTGCCTGGGCAGGTTAGTACCATAGGTAGTAAGTAAGGGAGTAGGGAGTCCTTTGTTGAGGCACTCGCATTCATAAAGATGGGTGGGTATGCAGCTCGATAAGCCCCAACAATGGTTGGTGAATCAAGTCATTAAGTGCGTCATGCTTCTAACTGTTGAGGGAAAAAGCGAAGCTACAGTTAATGCCTGGAATCCCGCGATTGGCTATTGTTCCTCCAGCTGCAATGGCAGCTTGGGGATCGCCAAGTGAGTATGTAGGCATATACTAGTCTAGTGTAACTAACTATAAGCTCGCCCGCTGTTTTTATCTTGGTATATGTAAATCTCCAATTTCATAGACTGTGGCGATCTAGTTGTATTTAAAATGAAGAATTTGTAGCATGTATGGTCCTAAGGGTGTTGTAGCTGTGTAGGCCAAAGGAGGGTGGCTGCCTGTATTTCGAGCTTGGTCCATGTAATTCGAGCACAAGATTAGTGGTCTGCATCCAATATATAGCAAACGCTCGAATTTCAACACAAAGAGAGCATCTACGACGTTATTTCGCAAATAAATCGAAGCGTAAAGCCGTAAGGGTCACTATGCTACGGCAATAATAAAGCAAACCAACCTAATGAACTGAACTACGAACCCTCCTCTACGAGTGTTCAAGAGACACCAGACAAATAAATTGCCATGAGCTGAAGAGGAAAAATTCACTGCCTGGTCTCTGGTACATGTAACGCCTATTCTAGGACATTTATCTGGCATCAAATGAGTGACAATCATATTTTCATTTATAGTCAACAAGTCATAGCGGCGTTATACGAATCTTAGGTGTCGGTTCATTGGTCTCCCCACAAACAGTGACCTGTAATTTCTAGAGGCAATTGAACTTGTCAAGAATTTGGCGTGATCTCGAAATTGTCCCTATTTGTGGCCGTATGATCGTATGTGCTTAATACGGCTTCATCTTATGCTATATACCACAATGGCAAGGCCGTTAAAAGACTTACTCTCAGAATTGCTATCATGCTCTTAGGTGCGCTCGGCATGCTACTGACTCCAAGCGAAATGTGCCCATTAATATCTACGATGGTAAGTGGTGCGCAGAGAAAAGAGATTTGGGCCATCATGTGGGATGGCAGGGGACGTGGCTTTTGAATGAGTAACGTCACAATGCTGCTCTTATGGGCAAATTGGCTTCAATATTCTGATATGATGATCTCTTAGTCAGCAGCAATTCATATCCTTTTATCACAGAGGTGGTTGCTACGGTATTTATATCTTATGGCGTAGATATAGTTAGCCACATGCAGACGATTATCCACACATACTATGCAGAAACACGGCTTATGGTAGCACTTGAAGCCTCTTTATTTTAGACAGATGTAAGGGTATCGATTTGCATCTTCATTAATTTGCCATATCTCGTTGCGATGGCATTCATCTTCCCGATCCCTGGTGTAACTGCAGTGAAAATATAAATGTATGATGACGATGGTGTTTTCGCTTTCGGAGGTTTTAAATTGGCAAACGGTGCACGGCGATATATAATTGATACATCTATATCTAGCTTTAGAGAGGGTAGAGTCAACAACTGATATCATGGAGCAGCTTGGATGAGCACAGAGAGAGGTGAGGTGAGAAGACTGAAGCACACATAGCTGTCATCGATCTATGTATGGCTGACTTAATCGGTAGCTTTTTCGTAATAGTTAGATTCAGATCTAGCTTTTGTGTTCGTTTTTTTTATAGGAAGACTATATTTCCGTAAGCTCTGGCTTTAATGATCTTCAAAAATGAAATGGCCAAAGCATTTTTTTAAGCTCCACTAGTAAGAAATTTCTCTATCTACCTTGAGGAAGCTTGAGTACGCATCGCGAACGGCCCGGTATGTCCTCGTGTGTTCCTCTCTAGTGAGATAACCTCCATGATGCAAAACAGTGGTTTATGAAAGCTTATTAACGCCCCCAGGTGCCTATATTTAAACGATAAAATTGCATTACTGAAGAAGGTTTTAGCTATACATGCAAAAAGTCTATAATTAAATTGCCTTTAGTCTATATACAGGCTAAAAAACAGCCAAGTATAAAGATGGGGCCAAGCCAGCCACGACTAGATTTTATAAACAGTATATAAGCCTGGATTAAACACTAGCTCTTTCAAAACATTCATGCCTAAGAGTGTAAGAAAGGAAATTTTGCCATGAATATCATCAAATTCCCTATCCGCCTTATATGGCGCGGATCCAAGACTCAACTTCAGACTCAACTCCAGACTCACAGCTATATACTTCAACT
Organism: Trichoderma polysporum; assembly: GCA_030278935.1. Classification (NCBI taxonomy): domain Eukaryota; kingdom Fungi; phylum Ascomycota; class Sordariomycetes; order Hypocreales; family Hypocreaceae; genus Trichoderma; species Trichoderma polysporum. The sequence continues at coordinate 29,877 of JARFTM010000108.1, read as the reverse complement.
GCCAGTTGAATTACTTTTAAAAATATTTACTTTCCTCCCTCCTTATAGTCAACTATTCATCTACCAGACCTGTCGGCCCTTACGCACAATCATTCATCAATATTTCTTTAAAAGAGGAGAGATCTTGATTACACCGAATGATAAATTAAACTATCTTACCCAACTTGCTAGGTCTCTGCCTGATCGATGGGTTTGTGCTACATGTTTTAAAATCCATCAGATTTACAGCTGGGATACGCCATCATCTCCTGCATCTTTTAAGTGTAGAGACGGAATGAGAGCTGTACAAAGAAACAGCAAATCTAGAATATTCTTTAATTATGAATATTCTCCAGCTCATAGGCATATCGAGCTTACACTCAAATACGCTCGGTTAAAAAGCCAGAAAGGGATACATCAAAAACACCTTCAAAGACTTCTTAAACCATATCATATTACAAGTCAAAGGCTTGGCTCTATTGATGTAGCTGAGGGGATCTTATTACAACGCTCATTTTACCCTAAGGTTATAGATGGAAGATATTTACTTTTAACTATCTACACTTATCTTGGAGTTAAGACTCTAGTATCACGACAGTCTATTCGATACTTAACAATATGTCCTCATCTATCTTCTTTTGCTGCATTTCCCTTTCCGAATGGTCTAGAGATAAATTTAGATGGAATTTTCCATATAGGTTTCTCAGCACTACCGAATACTCGAACTTTTTCCTCCTGTCTTGCTTGCAGGACAGATGTTTCTATACAAGTCTCACCAGAGCGTGTTATTATATGCACATGGCAAGACTTAGGACCGGAAGGAACGGTATATGACTTGGAGTGGGAGGCGATAGTGCGTGGTACTATAAATCTCTGGCACCCGGCTGGAAGCATTCGAGAGTTATATGGCCAACATGAGCACAATGGTGAGACTTTGTAGATAGTTTGAAGGATTATTTTTCTCTTATCTATGACTTTACTTCCGAGCAGTCCAAGCAATAAAGCGGAGATACAGGGGGATAATCTCATGTATATCCTGAAGCGTCGTTATTCTAGTTCTTGATTTCTGCAGTCCGAACAATAAGCCCTGCCAACAGCTATGCAGCTTCGTCTCGATTCAACACAATAATCGCAAATCAAGCATTCGATCGTTTCTTTCAATCTCCGCTCGCTATACGACCAGAACAGCATTCCCAATCTGAAGGCATGATGATACGCTTTGTGCGCAGCTTGTCCTCCAAAGACACACGATGCGCTATCCCGGTCAAGCTCTACAGCACTTTAATAGCATGATTATCAACGAGTAATCGAGGTCTCCCAGCATACTGATACAGCACTTGAATAAAGAAATTGTGACTGAAACAGAATACATGAAGTCATTGATGTGGCTAACCCTCTCATCAAGACCAACAGTTACTGAAGTAGTTATTTCGCTAGCTCCGAGACAAAAAAAAAATGACGTTGCAGTGCGACTTATGCGACTCTGATATGGTCCAAGCCGCGACCACTTTAAAAAGCAATTACATCAAATCAGAGACCCCACGACCCCAATTTGGAGGCGCCTTGTTGGTCCATGATTGCGATTATCACAGCGCTATGCTGCTAGCATTCTGATCCTCCTGATCTCCATTTAAACTTGCAGATTAACGAGCGCCGTTTTGCTATCCCTGCACAAAAACATGCAGAGCATGACTCGGTTGACGTCAACGACCTCTTTATCGGAGCAGGCACTCCGGAATACTGTGTAAGACAAGATGGAAGCGTGTAACGGCAAAGGCTGATCGTATTTTTGAGATAACGAATATATGACTTGTCGCTTACGACATTATCGCCTCAGAATATTCGTGTCTATTTCCATCATCGAAACGCCACGCGTCGAAATCCAGTCCGCCTCCCTCCAGCCTTCAAGACCGGTCCCATGCAGCCCCTGGAGCTTGAATGATAGACTTTGTGCCTGTTAATCTAGAAATAATTCTATTCCGTCTCCTGAAACTCTAAACTACCTCAACAAAAAATTGCCTGTTATTTATATAACCTTGTCTCTCCGCACTTCGTCGAACATAATATTCTACAATCGGATTTCCATCTTCGCCCTGGACTCTGGTATTGTTTGCGGTATCTGTTTAAAAATAAATTAATCCGGCAAAATAAAATGTCTGGCACGCCTTCTTCAGCACAGCGTCGCCTGAGCAGGCCGACAATACAACAGCGAAGCGAGTCGCATCTTCCGCCACACGAATCCCAATCAATCACCAGCATCCCAGTTACTCCAGGCATTTCTCAGGGCACGTACGGCAAATGTCCAAGCGGGATTCCAACCTTGAGGAAACCTCAAAATGCGCGGCAAGAATATTTCTCTCGGCAACCAGATTCAGCTAGTTCGGAGCATTCTCAACCATCGCCCACATCACCATTACTTGGCCGAATACCCCTAAAATCAAGCCTGAGTCAACTCCAACATGGAGATGTTGCCTTAAGTGGGACTGTACTATCTGCTACTTTCACTCTGCCTCAGACGCTACAGCATCGTAAAGGAGGGAAATGGGTAATAAACTTGAAGAAGCATGAACACATTGGTGGAAAATATGGCTAACGCGAGGTAGAATATAGAACAAGCTCACCACTGTTCTGCCCATCTAGATTCGCTCGCTTATCTCTCTTCAGAGGAGAGCCCATGGGATCATACGGTTATCGCGTGGACAGGGGAGATATACTGTACGCCAGACGACGGATCCCTTTCGCATGAAGCGCGCGAAGCTTCGATTCCGACGTTGGCGACTGCTACGCTCGGTGGGCACACACAAAGCAATGACGAGACCACTGCAAAAGAGGTATTCATCACCAACGACAGCAAAGCAGCCCTTGAAGAAACATTGTACAACGACCACATACGAACTTTGCCAATCTGGCTTGCAGACGAGCGCGACATTACGTCTGATGGAATCAGACTGAAGCGGCAATTCAGATGGAGGCGTTACGCAGAACACGATCTCTCTGCATTGTTCCACTATAAGCAACATCCTCCGACTGATGGCCGCAAAGCAGATGCTAGGTGGGACGATTATTACCGGATGAACGAGGCATATGCAGACAGAATCAGCCAAGCGTATCAACCAGGAGACATCGTCGTGGTTCATGACCATTACCTGATGCTTCTACCCGAACTTCTTCGCAAACGTCATCCAGGAATACACATTGTCTTCTTTTTAGGGTCCCCTTTCCCTACAAGCGAGCTTGTGCGATGCTTACATCGACGAGAGCAAATATTAAATGGTCTTCTTGGATCCGACCTGATCTGCTTTCAAGCTTTCCACTATGCGCAGCACTTTGCCAACTCGTGCGCCAGAATCCTTGGCTGCGCCGCAAACAGCCGGTGGGTAGAGAGCTCTAGAGCACGCGTCCATATGAGCGTACTTCCGCTGGGCATCAGCACGTCCAAGATTACGTCCCTAGCTTTCGCGGACTCAGTGGACAAAAAGTACGCGGAGCTGAGCAAACTATACGAAGGGAACAAGGTCATAATCGGCTACGACCCGATAGACCGTTTCGGAGGCGTAGACAAGAAGCTTCAAGCCTTTGAATGCTTCTTGGAGCGCTACCCCAATTGGCAGCAGAAGGTTGTCTTGCTCCAAATCACAGGCCCAGCCACAATGGAAGATGATGACGGCGATAGTATTGTATACGCCCGAAAAGTTAACGAACTAGCGAGTTCCATCAATCAAGCCTACGGCTCGCTTGACTTCACCCCTGTCCAGATGCACGCCCAGAAGCTGTCGCAAGACGAGTATTTCGCCCTTTTACGGCTCGGAGATGTCGCCATTAACACGTGCATAAGGGAAGGGATGAGCACGACAAGCTTGGAGTACGTTGCCTGTCAGCGAGACAGCCACGGGCCGCTCGTCATCTCCGAATTCAGCGGAACGGCCAGCAACTTGGAAGAGGCGATACGGATTAATCCTTGGGACATTGTTCAAGTGGCCAACCAGATCAATAATGCGTTGACTATGGCGCCGGAGAAACGGAATCGTATGCACAAGGCCCTTTATAAGCGTGTTGTAGAGGAAAACGTGGAGCTTTGCGTAAATAGCATGCTGCAGCGACTGGTTAAAGTGCTTAGGCTTCGCGAGCCAGGACATCAGCAAGTTGTCGTTTCATAATACCCCAGAATAGTTGAATCAAAAGTTTTTCAAGGACAGAATCTGGTGTGGGCATCAAACCAGGACGTATAGATTGGAATCGTCGCTGCTTGCTCAGACGGACAAAGTCAAACCATTTACAGTCACATAGAGAGAATCAAGCGTGTTTAAAATTGATATTGCCTTTCATTACCACTATTTTCCACCCAATGTCTGTCTGGTTCCCATGTCCTTTTCCTGGTCCCTTCGCGAAAGAAAGAGGTGACTTGAGGCCTCAATAGATCCCCGTAAAATTCTTCAACCCGCGAACCGCCCGAATAGATGGTATTGATAATATATACTAAGAGGAATAGATGGTGCTGATAATATATAGAGGAATAAGAAAACCCAAAAAAAAGGACCAAAGAAACCGAAAAGTATTCCCAAAAAGGTCCAAAAAGGAAAACAAAAGAGAGAGAATCAACAAAACCCTCTTTATTCTCCCGAAAAGAATGGGGAGAATAAAGAGGGTAAAAATAGTAAAGAGAATAAATATACACAAAGAAACTGAAAGAAATTGAAAGAAACTAAAAGAAATTAAAGAAACTAAAAGAAACTAGAAGAAATTGGAAGAAACTAGAAGAAATTAAAAGAAACTGAAAGACATTGAAGAAACTGAAAGAAACTAAAAGAAACAGAAGAGAGGAAATGAAAAAAAAAAAAAGAACCCCTTGCCCTCCCAGTAAAGATCTCGAAACTGCAGTTCCCATGGCCGCCTCTTGCTCGTCAGGATTCTGGCTGAACAAATAGACATGATTCCAATCTCCAGGTAAGCGATCTGTCTCAGGTGCTTGTTGCAGTGGATGTGAAGTTTGGTCTCGTCCAAATGGAGGAAAATGTTGTTGTGTATATGAAAGGAGAGCGTTGGCGGAGGGCTTTGGCTTGGTTGGCCCACGTTGTCGAAAACAAAACGTGATTGTGTAGAGTCCGTTCCTCTCACTCGCCACCTCTAACAAACAAATAAGGCACTTGAGGCCTCAATAGATCCTCAAAAACATCCTCCCATTCAGTTTGCAAGCTGCGTAACTTGCTCTCAGCTTCTCTCAGCTTCCCTTTGACACTTGCTAGGTGGGTTTCGATGGTTGTAGATGGAATGTTTTTGGAACGACATAAGGTCGTAGAAAGTGGGTATGACAGCTTAGGGCTTGTTAGTCAAAGAAGAGAAACGCGGTTTGATGATGAATGAAGCCTTACCGCCCCCCCAAAAGAGCAATCCAGCGGCCGGCTGACAGGGGCTTCTGATATATCCCCCCGCCAGGCCGGCCAATGATCAAAACGATTACCTCTCGTAGTGATAAAAGTGGTGTAAAGATGAATGATACCAACGATGGTAGGATGATAAGTGGGAAAGAGTGACAGCGTGAAAGCGTGAAAGCGTGAAAGCGTGAAAGCGTGAAAGCGTGAAAGCGTGAAAGCGTGTGACAGAGGGGACGTGGAAATATATAGAAAAGCAAGGAGAGCAAAGTGGGGAAAAACAAACGAGCTTACAAGAATTAGAGAAAGTCTAGATGCCTGATTCTGCGCTCTCCTCTTTCTCATGTCGCTCCATATCTACCGAGCCGCGTGTCGACCAGCTGCGTGCTCCTACTAGAAACGCAAGTACAGCCTGATAATGCGGTGAGGAGGTCAGAATTCATTGCCAACTCCTTCTATTGGCTTCTACCGATTACTGTAGTTCCTGCTGATCATTTTTTTTGGCCTTTTATGTGCCCTTTAATATTGCTTTTGGAAGCCGGATAGAGAACAGTGGCGGTATGCTTTAGAGTCACCTGCAGCTTATCGATTGGTAGCAAGAAGCATCACGCCTCTGTGCTGGACTGTCAAAGAGTTTCTAGGGGAACAGGTGAAACACGAGGGAAAAGAACACTCCATGTACGATATCAGGTGCAATAAAGCCGAATCAAACACTGACTACCTAATAAACAAATAGTGCCTGAGCAGGCAAGCAATGTCTACTCTATTTCTCGCCGTACCGATACAGGCCTTCCTCGATGCCTTTGATCTGCAAAGACAACGCCTTCGAGTAGTATCGACACAGGGCCAGACTGCTTCCGTGGATCCAAAAGCCCGGATGGCCAGTCTGTTGAAAAATATTACGCAGCTCTCCTCCCTCTCCGAAGCCCCATACGTCGCCAATCTTGTCCGCAACAGCATCTCCAAGCATATGTCTAGTCTTTTCCCGCATATTTCCATATCCCGTTGCCAGAATGATTTCGTCTGCCTCGAGTTCGCTGCCATCTTCGAAATGCAAGCCGTGGGGTAGCACTTCCGCAATCTCTTTGCCCTGTTTAATCTTGATTTTGCCGTCAACGATGAGCTTGGAAGCGCCAACATCGATGTAGTAACGTCCCCCCAGCTGGAAGTACTTGAATAGGAGTCCTGCACCGTCTGGGCCGCTGTCTACGTTGAATCCAACGCGTCTTAAACCCTCGAGTGTTTCGTGGTCATGCTCCGTCGCCTTTTGGGCAGACGCGATATGAAGAGCCTTGAGCACGGCAGTAGGCTGGCTATGGAACAACAGGTCTAGATCCTCCACGGGTGGTCCGCCTTCGGAAAAGTCGCGCAAAAGGATGTCGCTGACGGCTTTGGAGGTAGAGACAAAAGTGCTTGATCGTTGGACCATGGTCACCTCGTAGCCATTTTCGACATAATCCTGAGCAATATCGTGGGCCGAAGTGCAGCAGCCCACTATGACCGCTTTTTTGCCCGTTGTAGTCGGCTTAGATCCAGGAAACTCTGACGAGTGACAAATACGGTCGCCTTTAAATGTGTCTAGTCCCTTGAGTTTCGGCACATGTTTGAATCCCGAAAGGCCTGTAGCTTGTATAATATGGTGTGGGTGAAGGGTGCGTGTTTCTGTCGTACCATCTACTTTCTGCCGTTGCACTGTCACAGACCAGCTACCTGTAGCATCGTCCCACTTGACCTCTCCGAGCTGTGTCTTTGTCCACACATTCAACTCGAGCAAGCTTACGTAGGCTTCGAAGAACGAAGCCAGCTTGTCTTTGGGCGTAAAGACGGGCCATTGCGGCGGAAAAGGAATGTACGGTAGATGCTGGTACCAAACGGTGTCGTGAAGAACAAGATTATGGTAGCGCTTTCGCCAGTTATCTCCTACGCGGTCGTTTTGCTCGATAATTAGGGCATCAACGCCAATCATTTTCAATCTAGCCGCGGCTGTCAATCCAGCTTGTCCAGATCCTAGTAAATATTAGCAAAAGAATTCTTCGAGTAGCAGCTAGATCAACAATAACAGGGTCGTCATCAAAGCAGAAAAGGGAAGAGATGGGAATCCCTACCTATTATCAAAACGGCTGGCTGAGCCCCATTTTGATATGAGGTCTCTTGTTCTCTCTTGTCAGCCCAATTCTGCGGGCCTCGCTTCTGGCCATGCTTGACTCCTTTGGGTCGTCTTTCGCCGAGCGGCTCTTTGTGGCCGTTGATTTCATCGAGGGCTGTATAAATTGTAAAGAGTTTCCAAGTGCCATTGTCATCCAAGAGCCTAACTACACCTTTTCCAGATCCAACCACTGTTTCAAAATTGATGAAGAACTCTATCCCCGGAACCTTGCCGTCGCCATCCAGAGGAGCGACTTTAGGTGCTCGCAATGCAGAGCTTGTGTCTATTGTGATGGTTTTCAAACGAAATCCATCTTTGGACTGAGAGCTAGCCTGCAAGAGGCTGAGGATATCCTGGGTACCTTGTACCGTTCGGAATTCCCAAGTCAGGGCCAAGTGGTCTTTCCAGAAACCTTGATCGACAAAGAGCTTAGAGGCTGATGCGTAATCGGCTTTCTTGAGCGCTTCGTTCAGCGCATTCACCACAGTAACAGCAACGCCATTTGCGTCTAGGTCTGGAGGCGGAGTGGATGTACTTTTGGGGAATTTGACCGGAGGAATGTTGACCGAACCAAATGCTGTGCGATTGTCGGTAGGAATTTGTGCATGGAGTTGAGCTGCCATGGCGACGTTAAAAGCCAAACAAGCTACGTAGAACAATTTTAGCTAGTATCTTCGAGAGAAAAAGATATCAAGGTAAGATTAAAATCGAATGAGTATATTAGGCTTGAATATATGAGCAGAAAGGAGGTTATTTGTAGTTCACAGCTGTCAGGTTACCTTGTCATCTCCGCGTCTGGTGTGACGCTACGTGATAGCTGCAGCCAGCATCGCACGATGGGCTTGGGTCGGCTATCAAACCGGGGCGGGTCCGAAATCAACAAATTTATGAGTGATTAGACAGAGACACACTTTATTGGCCGCTTTTGGAATTGCACAGTTCAATGCTGGCACGAATGCTACCTCGTGATGCCAGTATTTCGGTGATATCATTTGGTGATTGACTGGGCGGAGTTCTCCCCGGTTTTTGCCTCGGGTAGAACGAGCTAGTCCTATGGGAACATTAACAACTTTGTCTGGAGAAGGTCCGCATATTCAGGATGTTTGAGCCAATAGGCATTGAAAGCTAGGATCTTGAGAAAAGATTAGTTTTTAAACCAAAAAAAAAATACTGAATGAGGCAAATGGCCTCTTCTCTACCTAGGCGAACTACTACCTAGTAGTATGCGAACTACCAGTAGCGTCCGATGGGATCTTGAGTACGGCTAGCAGCACTGGCGGCTTTATCTGGGGCAGATCCTCAAATTGGAGATATTCAAACCAACCAACAAGATGCTAAATCTAGAATCCTGTACACAAGTACGGAATGAGCCGAACGAGGAGAACACACGGGGTAATGGAAGCTAGGGAATGCGCGGAGTAATGGGAACTATCTAGCCGGCAAAGAGAAAAGCAAAAAGAGATTCGTCAGCCAACACAGCATGCATGTTGGTATCATCAGGATCCCAGGTTTCTGGTGGTAGTTGCCGAGCAATACTTCGGCTTCTTGGCATAAATGAATCATAGTGATTCGACGCTGAAAGAGAAGCCGAGCTGACTAAGCCGAACTGATATCGGCCGAGCTGTATGCGTGTAAATTTGCAGGGAATATTCCCTCCCCGTTAGATAGAATAATCAGACAGGTTAATAAATACATTTGCTCTTCCAAAATGGCCCTTAGCTATCGGCGGGAAGATGAATTACTAAGCTCCATGGCATATTTTCAAAATGCGATGCTAGTGGCCGGCGACAGTGATGATTGAAGATCGCTTTGGTGCAAAGTTTTCGCAGCAAAGACAGTACTTAGTCGAAAGGTTGTCAATAATTGGGATAGGGTAGCCGAAAACAAATCAAACATATTCTCCGATGGCAAGAGAATCAATCAGGTTATGATTTTGGAGCATTTACATATATTCCGCAAAATACACCATAGGCATGTACTGCGTGCCAAGGCACCTATAGGTACTGTAGTTAGGCCCCCAGCATTGAAATTACAGGTCACTTAATTCGGAGTATAACCTGCAGTGCTGCATGCATACCGCTAGGAGATGCCTGGCTTTAGTGCTGAGCAGGCCATTTCGCAAAAGTGAGCTTAAAGTGACCACTCCATGGCGCTGTGTGTTGATCATCTACCTATCTTGCAAGCAGCAGACTACCTAGCTATATCTCTAGTGGGCTCCAGATCTCGGCTTTTGGGGGGCTTCAATATCGCAATCGCCAAAGCCCCAACATCGCCTCAATAAAATAGCATACCAGCATACTCTCGGAATCTCACAGAAGAAATCTCCGTTTCCTTCCTTTACTCATCCATATTCCCTCTTTCCCTCTCTATTTTCGTTTATCTTGACCGCACTTTTGCAGCTCCTGCCTTGAGCAAGTTTTGAAGTTTTGGTGCCTTCCAGAAAATCGTGGCCCGTGCGCTCGCAAAATCCTCGCCCTAGTCCTCTTCGGGCCTTGCCGAATCACAGCGCATCTGGACTATTCTGCAGCAGGGGTAACACGATTGACCACCCGATTGATTCTCAGTGGTGAATCGCGATAGTAAAATGCAAAAAAGAATGCATCTATAGATCTAGGTGGGTTTAGAGAGAGATATCTAGAGAAAGCGGTCATTTCATTCATATCACAAAAGTACGGCTTTGATTTTACAGCGCTCGATAAACAAACGAGAGCGGACACTAAAGGCTTTTTTTGATTTTTTCTTAAAAAAAAAAAACTCTCCGGGGGAAGGCACCCAGCGAGAGCCTTCCAGTTTCCAGGTACCTTCCCACCCACCACCCACCTAGAGGTACCTTTTAGCGAGCGAGCTATAACATCTCCCGCCCTCTCTCCATCTTCTTCTTCCAAACATCTTCTCCCCAGCATCCAGCACCTTCACCCAAACATCCTCCAGCATTCATCCTCGCACAAAGCAATTTGACTCTTGTCTTCCTCTTGTTCTTCACCACCGTTCAGCATGTCGGACACTAAGAACGATGACGGCTGGGTGGTAGTCAAGTCCAAGAAGGGTGGCCGCGCTAAGCCCGCTCCCAGCCCTCAGAGCGTTGCTACTTTTGACCCGGCTTTCAAGCCTACTGTCCCCATGCCCTATCTCACCAAGGAGACCATCGCTGGACAGTATTTCTACACCCGTTCCCGGATTGAGAAATCTCGTGAAAGCCGTATTCTCGAGGCCATCGTCTCGGAATTTGTGCGGGACAACTTCAAAATCAACGGCGAAGTCGTCCTCAAAGCCGTTTGCCTTGGCATCGGAACTTTTGATCCCGCTGATGGCAGCGCTAGCGTCAAAGAGAAAGCCCATGTTCAGCTGGCCTGCTTCCTCATCATGGTCGAAGAGCTCGGTAGGTTTCTTTCTTTGTGTCCTGCATCTCCTTCAGTCTCCATCTCACTAACGGAATCATCAACATGTAGAACGGCAGATGACCCAGCACATTACGTGCATTTTCCAGGAACCTGCCTTTGTCCCATCTGACATTGAGTTTATCACCTCGTTGGGTCACGACGTTGTCGACTCTCCTGTGGCCTTTGAGTTCATTGACGCTCAAACCCTTCTTTTCGGCTGCCATCTCTACCGCGAGGTCTATGCCATGGCCTTCAAGGGCGAGCTTCCTGCCATGTTCGTTGGCACCGGATGGGATGTCTGGTCTGAGTATGTTTGTCCTTTCTTTTCTTCTGTTTCCCTTTCCCTTCCCTTGTTACTGCACTGCTGTCCTCCACCTTTCGTCCTCCAGCAGTAGACTCGGAGACTAACAGCTTCTAGCATCGTGGACTGCTGGAGGCCTGAGGATTGCAACCTCGACGCCATTGCAACAATGGAGAAGACTCACAAGAAGTACCCTTTCCCGGAGGCCCAGGGTAGCGACATCTTCTGGGGCACTTCCATTTACTTTTGTTAATTCAAAAAGATGGCATGCCAGTGCAACAAGGGCCTGGCAGCAACGATGCTCGCGAAAGCGACGGTCTAATTTCATTTGATTCGGTTACGGTTCTTTCACATGGTTCTCAAGATTTTCAGCCCGCAAGAGACGGCGCATTTAATTCCTTCTCAGCACTCTAGCTACTTGTATCTCAAGATGCCAGCTAAATGCACATCATTGCCCTCTCCCCGTCATTAATTATACCCATTTCGGTCGCATGTTTCTAGATGCACATTTGAAGGGAGTTTGGAGCATAGTTTAGAGAAATGGAAAATGGTACAATACCAAGTTTACAGTAACACAGTTTGCCTGCTTCGCATTTGAAATGATGGATGCCCGCCTGTAGAAAAGAAACCAGAGTGATCCTCGCATGCTGCCCTAAAACGCCCAGATTTTTTAAAGGTGATACACAACATGCCATGTTTCGCAAGAAAGCAGAAAGAAAAAGAAAAAAAAGAAAACAGCAAATGGCATGAGACTGTCGATATGTTATGTCCCAGCTGAATCATCATCCAGCGTTGGCATCGGGAAGAAAGCAATAAGGGCAAGAGGATAGAATAAAAAAGAGAGAAAAGAAAACACACGCAAAGACTCCAAGGTCTGCAGTGTGGAAGAGAGAGATTAAACAACACATAGAATCGTACGTAAACTTCTTTTTCCATCATGCCTCATCAGCCCGTGAAGAACGTTTCGTTTTCAAAAAGAAAAGAAAAAGGAGACCGTCATATTGTGAGTCCCCTTTCCTTCACGAAACAGTCTTGCCGCCGCAGTCGGGAATCTTGACTCCGTCCTTGAGGTTGCGGTTGGCGTCCATCAGACCCCATTTGTCCTCCCACGCCTCGCCCGGCGTGTTGTAGACGACCTTCCACGGCTCGTCAAAGGCCTCGAACCAGAAGTAGTTGGTGCCGTTCTCGAGGGCCTGGCAGACCCAGCCGCTCATGAAGGTGTTGAGCTCGTCGATGCCCGCAACGGCAGGGTGTAGACAGGTGCTGGGGCCTCCGCAGTCTTGGCCGCCTCCTGTGGGCCAGCCGGTCTCGGAGATGATGTTCTTGGATTTGTCGGATTTCCAAAAGGGCCCGTCGTTGTTCTTCCAGAAGCTGTAGGTCCAGTCGGCGGCGTCAGTTGCCTGAGTTCCGCTGAAGAAAGGGTGGACGTTGGCCATGATGTAGTCACTGTCGGCGGCGAGAGCCTGAGTCCAGTCGTCTCCCAAGTCGGAGGTAGCAACTGGAAGATCCATGTTCTTCTTGGTGAGGTTGGTTCGCACGTCGTCGAGCAGAGCGCCCAGAGTGGCGACTGTGAATTGTTGGCGGAAGAGGACTTCGTTGGCAACGATAATGCCTTCGAAGGGATCGGCGCCGTACTGTTCCAAAATGTCCCACATCTGCGCTAGCTGGCGAGCGTTGGTGGTGCCGTTGTTGTCCTGCCAGACGCCCAGCCAGACCTTGATGTCGCTGGTCATTTCGAGCTGCGAGATGGAGTGGAGGACCATCTGAGTCTGGTTGCAGTCTGTGCCGTAGAGACGAATCTTGTTGGTCAGCTGGCTGAGGACAGCCACATCGCGAGTGATGTTGTTCTGCGAAGGGGGATCGGTCAGACAGGCAGGATACTGGGTGTTGAGAGGCGTATAGTCGATGCCGGGGAAGACCTTGTGCAGGTCGGGGTTGTTGAGCAGGTCCTTGATTTCCTGGCTGTTAATGTTGAGATCGCCTTCGTCATCAGAGTCACTTCCGCTGCCGCTTCCACTTCCGCTGCCACTGCTGCCGCCTTTGGAGCTGCCGCTGGAGTTAGCAGACTTGCTGCCGTTGTTGTTGGCGACGTGGCTTCCGACGACGCCACCCACGATGGCACCGATGATGACGAGGACAACGATGATGGAGATGGCCCAGCGCCAGCGTTTGGTCTGGGAGGTTTGCTGCGCCATCCATGCCGACTTTTCTTCGGTGCTACCATTGTCGAAGAGCATGCCACCGCCTTCACCTCCTTCGCCTCCTTCGCCGTTGGCGCCGCTTGCTGCTTTTGCTAATATCAAACGTGTTACTCATTGAGAATCCTTTTGCCATATTGACAGAAGAAGAAGAAGAAAAAAGGAAATAATTCCAAGGTGGAGTAGGTAGGAAAGTCATATCCGGTTTGGGGGGGAATCAAGGGAATTTGTACTCACCACTGCGTCCCAAAGCACTCTTGATGGCACCAACTCCCGCTCCGCCAACAGCAGCTACGGCCGCAACGGCTGCTCCCTTGGCAGCTCGATCCGGGTCGGATGCGCCGAGAGTGGAATTGCGCTGGCTACGCCTCGAGTAGTCCAATCCGTCGTCGCCATCGTCCACAATCTCATTAGGATTGACTATGCCGAGCATCGGATTGCTATTTCGAGAGTTCGCGGCATGCATCTGCGGATAGTGGTCGTCGGCATAGGGGTCGCGCGCGCTGCGAGAAGGAGAGCGGCGAGAAGGAGAGCGAGAGCTGGAGGCAGCTCCTCCGGGCATGCCCAAAGGGTTGAAGCTGGATCGCGAGCCTCGCTCCGAGTCTTGGCGGTAGCCGTCAAAGCCGTAGCCGCTGCCTTCGGGATATCGAGCGTGGGATGGTGGAGGAGGCAGTCCGCCGTGGATGGCCTGCATGCCGCTCTCTCTTGCGTTTCGTTCTGCTACACCATAGGCGATGCCAGCCATTCCTCCAGCGGCCATATCGCTGAAGTTGTCAGAGCCCGGGGTCACATTGTTTTGGGAATATCGACGGGAGTTGGTTCTCCTCTGTTGCGCATACCCGGTGTCATTACGGCCTTCGCCTCTGGCAAAGTAGCCGTTGTCGCCCTGGTGATGCTGAGGCAGCGGAGGAGCCTCGGCATCATCATCGTAAGCGTAGCCGCCCTGGCCGTGGTCGTAGCCGTAGTTCTGGTGAGAAGGCACCGGCGGAGGTTGAGGCTGGCGCTGCTGAGGCGAGACACTATCGTGATAGGGAGTCTCGGGCGGGTAGGCAGGGCTATCGGGAGGAGCGCCGTAGGCATCGAGAGGTTCTCTCTCGGGAGAGTTGTCGTGCTCACCGTAACGCTGCATGGCGAACTCGAGACTACGGAGAGTCAATTGGATTCGGCGACAGCGAGCGAGTGAGCGAGACTATTCGCGACTTGATAGAGTGATAAAACGCAATTGCGGGTTCGAAAGCGAGTTGCGTCGCAGAGCGGTTTCGGTTCTCGATTGATCAATGCAATGGGGTCGAATCTACCTGACGAGCGCTTTTTTCCCTTTTCTTTTGTTTAGCTATCTAATAACCACCCCAGTGGCGGGTCAACGCCGATCAATGGACGGATTAAAGAGGAGAAAAAGGCGAAGAGCTGTTTTTCTCCAGAGCTGACGGGGACAGGGATTCGGGGGAAACGCAACGCGCAAGATGCGGGTGAGCACAGGCCGCGCGAACTGCAGTTCTGCAAGATGGGACAAGAAAAAAAAAGAGGGCCTGGGGAAGAGGGAAAACCAGATAGATATCTAGATGATGACGGTGGATGGCTCTCGGTAAGCAGCTCGAGGGGCCGGTTCAGCGATCGTGAGACTTTGCGAAGCGAATGACTTTTTGATTCCTCTTGTTGGTTTTGCCTCCTTTAATGACCTGATAATCGGGGACTCGTATCGTTAGCCTCGTAAAATGTGACAGAGGGTGAGAGTTTGAACGTGGAAATGGAGACGAACGAACAGGAAGGGAGGAAAAGGAAAACCACTGGAGCAGCTGCTCGACGCACGCCTCTCTTTCTCTGCTTCTTCTTCTTCTTCTTTGCTCAAACCGTTATTCTGGCTGGAGGGGAAAGATGACAAAGAGAGAGAGAAGCTCGTCAGCTCACGATGCGCGCAGGAGTTCGAAATCGGGATCACGGCAACCAAGGACTGCGCACATCACTCTAAAGCTACATTAGGCCTACTAGTACCTCGTAATGGCTAATAAGCGCGTGGCTTTCACTGGAGCTGAGTGCTGCCCGCTGCCTAAGAATAAACAAATAATGCCACTATGGCGGCGGCTGAGGCCCTTCTGGGCTGCCACTAATTCCCAATGGCGCAGGTCAATCGCCAGGGCTGCTAACTGAGAGTGGCTATAGCGTCGGTTTTAGATAGTAAAGAGAGGTGATGGAGATTATTGTGGCGGCCAGGGGGTGGGAAATTTGGGGCGAGGCTGATGGTGAGACTTCTTCTTTGTTCTACGATCCAAGCCAGGGGAGACACTACGCTTATTTTTTTTTGTTCTGACAATTTTTTTGATGAATCGATGTATATGACATGAATTTCAGCGTCCGTGGTTTCTAGATGAGCATGTTTCCACGGCCTCTGAGCTGATCGTTGAGGCGCAAGAATCAAAGCCGGTTTTCTTTGTTATTAGTACTGTCTGGGGCCAAAGTGGGGGCAAGGCGACATCTTCTCCATCTCCCCCAGATTTTTTTCTTCGTATGTCTCATCTAAGCATTCGTATTTCCGCAGCCGGCAGATTGAAGCTGTGCCAGTGTCAATTATCCAGAGAGATTAAAAAAAAAATCGAATACGACACTATCGGGATCAAAGAAGGGGCAGAGAGTGAAGCTTCAGCGATGCCCGCAACCTAAAGCCAAATGACTGATGCCACGGCTCGTACGGACTCGACGTCAGCACTTTGTTCGTCACAGCCAGCGGTAGTGCTTTGTTCCGTACTAATAATACTTTTCTGGATCAAGTCTCTCCTCTCTGCGATGCGCTGGGCCCATTGTTCTGCTACCTTTTGCGCACGCGATGATGGGCTGTGCAAATTCCAGTTGACAAAAAGACTCGTCGCCGCCGCCAGAAGTGGATTGTTAACAGGGCCAACCCCGCGATTTCCATCAGTAAAAAAAAGAAGCTTCAGTCAAACTCGCTCAGCCATCCTTCGGAGGCACTACGGCAATATTAGCCGTGAAGATGTGGTGGCCTACGTTGGCCGTCCTCGTAAGGTTTTCTTTTGCCTGTAAATTTAGCCTTTAGCATGCAGACTGTCTTGTGTGTTGGGATCTGTCCATGCTTTCACGTATATGGCGTATGACTCCGTCTAATACGAGGAGTAAGTATGCGTGAAACCTTGGGTACTGATGTGCTCGTGAAGTGAGTGAGATGCAGCACATGAGCGACGGGACTGCTTCTCACTTTGATCGAAATCGGCCAACCTATCTTATATAAGGTATATACTAGATACTACGGAGCACTTGTAAGAAAGGCCACAGCCACTACGTCCCCTCTTTACACGATGAAAAATCAAGAGATAGCAGCTAGGCTCAAAAGGCAAAGCCGACAGTAAATAGAAATTGCCCTGAATGGAAACCCCCATCTTACTGTGAGAGAAAAAAAGGCTCGCCATGTGTGAGATTTTATCCACCAAAGAGATTAGCGCTGCCGCCGAACTCCACCGTTGCCAATGCCACTCATTAAACACCTTTTTTTGTCTCTGTTCCCCCTTGTCCCAAAATACTTTGCATATGTAAACTCAAAAGGCCCTTGTCTGGTGTCCCAAATCATTCTACTTGTAATACTCTCGAACCACTTTGACGGGGGGGAAAGACCAGCGTTGTTATCCACTCTCTAGTGCATCGCCTGAGACCGGCAATGGCGGAGGAGATTAAAATGGCCCAGATACAGGCATAGGAAGACAATGAAAAGGCGATCCCGCGCAAAAGCGGTTGCGGCGTAGTCCACCCGTCCCCTCCATCTATCCCATCTCCTTGGTGGCTGCATGGCGTACAGGTACGAGTATCAAAAGCCAGCCAGCTGCCTGTCATAATGCATGTACTACATTTTAGAATGTACTGTAGCAGTACTCCATTGTTGTACAGAACCCAGACTTTGGCACTTTACACTACCTACCTACCTTGGCCAAACAAAAGATGGCGTGCATGTTGGGCGGATCATCAACCTCCTATCAGTAGCCTATTTGCTGGACCGGACTAGCATCCTACTCCGAATGGGGCTGTAGTACGGGAGTGTTCGCCTAAACGAGTACTGAGTACTTCGTCGTGCCAGGTAAAACGCAGAGCAAACGCCAAGCAATGCCCCCCGCCATGTGTCAAAAGATGCGTGAGGGCGATCGGGCTCTGGTGGCCTTGAAAGCACCAACGCCGGGACCGCTGGTTGGCCATGCTATTGTGCTTCTAGGGAAGGGAAGCGGCATGTGGACGGGGACTCTCGGGGCTGATTTCCATGGACCCAGGACTAGTGGACAAGTATCGTCCAACGCCGGTTGGGCTACTCCTAAGGATTCTCGATCTCGGCTTTAGCAGCATGTATGCGTGCTTCGCCCATCACAACTACCGCGTAAGCAAGTGGTAGTATCGGTCCGTGCCAATGGCAGTACTATTCCGCTCCAGTTACTTTCCCGAGCTTGAACATAGAAACGCATTTTGTATAAGTAATCGAAAAACTTACCCGTCTTGCATCACATACTAATAGTAGTAGTACAGTATGTATATGTAAGCCTTCGTTCTCCCCCATTCACTATTTGTACTTACTGACAATGCCCCCACGGAAGAGTCCCACGGAAGAGTCCCACTTCCTGTTGAGGGATCAAGCCAAGATCACTGGCTACCTTGGCGGTGGTGACTTCGGAAGCGCATTTTAGAAGATAGACCCTTGACGCGAATCAGGATTACTTATCATGACAAATGCCACAAAACGCCGATGCAGTAACGCGCCGAGCTTAGTTGCATTTCCTTGCTGGTCCCAATGCGTACTTTGTAATTAAAAAAATCATTCATCTTGGTGAGACATATGTCGGTCATCTCCAGTCAAGTACATACATACGGGTAGGCGTATCACGGCCTCGGACCGATGAGTTCTTATCGTTATTAGTCCTTGTCTCAGGATTCCTTCAAGCTTGTAATCCGAAGAGCACATCTTGACTCCTCGAATGTCGCATACAATTCACATGGACGACGCGTTGTGTGGGGAGACGTTGTCAGGATCGACTGCTATGTTCGCTATAGACTTCGAAGGTCAGCTGAAATAGTTTCTTATCGTTCTTATTTCTTGCTACTAGTGGTAGTACTCTCCTAGCGTCCCTCATATCCGTCATTCCCTTGCAGTCTGATGCCAATAGTGATTATGCGCCCGGCATCCATAATAGCCTCTTCTCCAGCTCCTTCTCTGTATTAAGAGGGTGAGGGAGTGTAACTCACTTAAATGGGCACCTCGATGGACAGACTAAGGGAATGGAAGAAGGACGAAGAAATAGGCGCAGAGCAACACTCCGAATACGTGTGTTCACTGCAGACGCACGAGTCTATTCTGCTCCTAGCCTTCTGGTGCGTGCTACCTCTTCTTTCTCGTCGTGTTTCCTCTTCGCGCTCTTAAGCCTTGGGCCACCATTTGTCTCGCTGAAAAGTCGACTTGGCAGGTTCTTTGTCTTTCCTTGGGTTTTGGATTCGTTTGCTAGCTGGAGAAAGAGAGTAATATTAGCCAGTGCTTCATTCAAAATATTAGTAGCAGCACAGGTACATCGGGTAAGCTCCGATGGGTCGAAAAGATATTATCTACTGTATTCGTAAAGGATCTTCTCGTGGTCAAGTCTCTCTGTACCATTTACCGAACCCATAGACTTGGGCAGAGGCGTGAAAGAAGTAAAAGGTAATCCACGTGATGTGTAGAGTTTCGAGTCGGGCACTTGGCAGCCACATGTAGGAACCTACATTTGAAAGCATTAAGCGAGCCACTTGCAAGTAACTACAAATATCTGACATAATTTTCACATAATTTTCTCGAGGCAAGCGGTCAAATGGTCTGCTGGCCGCAACTCGCACAAGGAATATCAAGGGATTTTTTATCCGTTTCGGGGGCATTTCGGAGGCTCGGATACCGGACACCTTGTTCGTAAACCCCAATCACGTCGGAATGTAAAACAGCATGGTTGGCCTTGCAACTGTGGAAATGTGCTCTGTCCTGACAAATGATTATCTCTCACAGGTACCACACAACTTTACTGCTACCAATTGGAATACCGGTGCCTACAAGGACTTGGTAGATGCACTAGCTCGGACGGAGTTGAGATATTTGCTAGGCTCAATCGAGTATTCGACGAGGACGTCCGCTTAGTGTTCAACCATGATTGGAAGTTGTTTGGAGAAGGCAATAGCACAGAAAACGGATTACTATGACTAGTCGGTGAAGAGGAGAGGCGTCCGCTATATTAGCCAGGTGTATTTCATATTTAGTTGTCATTTAGTTGTCATTTAGGTGCTCGACGGCACAATTTTGTGTCTCAAAGTGGCGCCATTTCTTATTGTCAACGGGGGCTGCGATACAGCCAACTAACAGAGCATGGCTATCTAAGAGTTGTTTTTAATTTGTAATTTGACAAAGCTTGTAACCCAAGTATGGCATAATCGCTCCTTTATCCCAGTTTGCGTCTAAGTGGAGGCGTTGTGCATTATGCGTTGGTGTTCAAATCTACACCACACGCCAACTGGCCTAGTTCACTATTTGCAGCTCTGAATGCTTACCCGGCAGGGCGGTAAGTGGAGAATGGAGAACAACTTTGCTGTCCGTCGCTCACTCTAGTAGTATTTTTTACATAGTTGGAATCTCAAGTATCAAAAGAGATAGCTGACAAAGGATTATTACGTTCTGCATGTCGAGGAAGTTGGACCATCATCAAGCCACCCCTTAGTATGTTTACAAATACTCCGTGCACCACGCCTCATGAAGCCATTGATATGTTGGCGAACGCCATTTGTGAAGCTGCAAAAGTTCTGTGACAATCTACTTCTGTCATGGGCCCTTTACGCAAATGCGAATGGACAGTTATTCGGAAATCATGCTAGAGGTATCCAGCAACATGCTTATATATACATGGACAGACCATGGTCAGACAAGACAGACAAGACAGACAGACATGGTACAAGACCGTCGCAGCGAGTGCCGTCCTCCACCCTACGCCACGATCAAATCAAATCAAATCAAGTTTATCTCCAAGGATGATCCATCGTGCTCCATATTAAATAGCATCTCTGTAGTAAATCGTGCTAACCACATTGCCTCAGCTGTCTACTTGTTCAGGAGCAGCTAACAAACACCCCTGCTAGGCTCCGATTTGTGCCTCCGACTCAACATCCTTGCCGAAGTGTGGAATAGCAATAGCGGCATGGCATCTTGTTTTAAACTCCCCCTAAGCTTTCAAATTTACCTACGGGGGGTCCTAGATTACTTCTGTCTGCTTGTTTTTACCTTTTTGTATTTTTCTCTCTCTCTTCTACCCGCCCCTTGTCCACACCTACTATATCACTGAGACCATACAAACGTTACATCCACCCAGATTCAAGTGTTACCGTATTCGCTGCGGGCTGCATATTTCGACCATTAGAAATCTTCGCGTCAGACTTGCGCTATATTTCTTATTTCTATTCTCTAGACGCCACTTTCCGAGTCCGCATTTCTCGAAGCAAGGGCCCATTCCACTCAAAAATCCTTTCGTGTGGCTACGGCGCAGATCCCGAGCTAATGTCCGGCAAAGACCTTGTTTCAATTTTTTTTTCTCCTTCGGCAATCATCGCGGTTTCGTATTAACAGGAAGAGAAGAGGAAAAGAAGGATGGAAAGACATGACCTGAATAAATAAATAAAGCCCCACCAATCGAAAAAGATCTACTGCCGCCGCATCAGTCAGTCCTTTCTAATAGTATCGTATCACTTTACGCGAGCTGTCAAAAACGATAGACCACAACTCCATTTTTCTGGACCGCAACTCCATAACGCCAACCCCAACCAACGTCAGAAGCAGCGCAAGGATTGAACATTCACGAGGCCCCGCTGATGCATCGTCGCGGCGACAAACATGGAGATTCAATTTACTCTACCGATCAACAGCGTCAAAAGCGGCGGGAGTGCCGGGTGAGTCATGACGCCTCCAGTCCTTGTCTGCATTGTCGAGACACCTAATTGGGCCCCCTGTGTGCCGTCGAGTCAAGCACATTATCTGCCTCATACGTCTACAAACACCAGAACTGACGAAGAGAAACTCTGGAATGTAGCCGCTCAACTTCATCTCGCGTGGAACCACCATCAGCAGGCCAAAGCGGCATCCATCGCTTTGCTCTAGACACGAAAACGAGGCATACTCGACGCAGCTCTACCCGTGCGCGCACAGGCTGCATCACTTGTAAGTGCCTCTTCTTTGATGTCTCTTGATATCACGTTGCTAACCAGAATGTCGTCGTAACGTGCAGGCAAGTAAGTTGCCCTAGGGTTGGCTGCACTCATGCATCTTGACCCTCGCTAGTCCTTGGTATGGTACTATGGTAGCTAGCACTAACCCCCTTGTCCTTTCTCTTAGGAAACGCCATGTCAAATGCGACGAGACTCGGCCAGCGTGCCTCAATTGCATGAAATGGCGCGGCTACTGTGATTCCTACCCAGAAACCTCCGACTCCTCCTCACAGTCTCAGTCTCAATCTCGTTCTTCGTCGTCCAACACCAAACTCATCCATTCTAAAAAGGCCCCTCGGCTCATCATCGAACCATCCGTCAACACCATCCGCTTCGCCAACAATGACCAGCGAGATTATTTTGCCGAATGGTCCAATCTATCCGTCACCTTTCTCGGCGGGTTTTTGGACCAAACTCGCCTCTGGACAGCCACAATGCCTCAGGTCACACTAGAAGAAAACACTCTGCGATACGGGGCCATGGCTGTGGGAGCTCTCCGAATGGCATACCAACTCAAAGGCTCAGAGCTGGGGCTCGACAATAACAATCGGCACTACCTGAACGCTATTGTATACTATTGCGAGGCTCTTCGTATGCAGTCTGAAATGAGGCCTACGAGAGAGGGCCTGAGGACTGCCCTGCTGTCTTCTCTGTTGTTCATATGCTTCGAGTCTCAGAGAGGAAACGTCCCCGCCGCTCTAAAACACATAACTTACGGCTTTACGATGCTCAACGAGCTCGCCAACTGCACCGACAAGGCGCCTGATCTTGTCAGTATTGCTGCTGCGCCGCCAGCCCTGGTCCAAGACATCTTGGACTGCTACAAACCCTTAGAACTGCAATCAAGATCCTTTATGGGATCATATAGAAAGCTCTTCTTCCCACCACAACTTCCTCCCGGTCAAGCCGGCCAGCAATCTTTATCACCATCACCGTCGCCATCGTCACCTTCAATAAGCAGCAGAGACTTTCCCTTACAATCAGCAGCTCAGAGACTCTCGAGCCAACCAGCAACACCTCCCAAGCCATCTCACCAAAGCCCACAATCTCAAGCGACGGGCTTGCCGAGCCCACAAAGCCAGGGCAATCCGTCTTCACCTCAAACTCCCGCCTTTAGACGACCTCCTGGAATAGTTCCATTTACCAAGAACTCTCCATACTTTCGGCCAAAGCTAACCAACATTGTCTCACTAGACGATATGCCGCGCATGTTCAAATCGTGGGATGAGATGCGTGACTACTGGGGACTGGTCCAGCGCCAGATGGTGCGCCATGTGCCTATGCTAACCAAACTGACTACTGAGCTTGCGCTACATAAGACAACTGACGTAGCTGAAATAGAAAAGAAGTTTGGAAGCCTCAAGACGAACCCAGTTTTGAATAAATTCATCGCAGAATCCCGATATTGGCTGCAGCGCTGGACCGAAACATACGAGCCCATGCATCAAACCATCATCCAAAACGCCAAAACAGATCGTGCGCTCTATCTACAAGCCCTGAGCATTCGCATCGAGTATCTGATCCTCTACGTTTACACTACCGTACCGCGTTACTCAAGCCTCATCACCGTCAGGGGCCTCACTCCCCAGTATCGCGACATTACCCTTCTCGCCGAAGAGTTGTTGCAGTCCCGGCCCAACTGTGGCTTTGCCATGGACGCAGGATGGACCTGGCCTTTGTTTGTCGTCTCCTTTGGCTGCCGAAATCGTGCCGTCAGAGAAGAAGCAATCCGCATACTCGGCCAATACCCTATCCGCAACGCCTTACGTGACAGCAGAATCTTTCGAGCCATCGCAATCAAGAGCAACGAGGCCGAAATCGTCAACGCCATGGAAGGCGACGAGAACGAACAGTGGATGCGCCTCAGACGCCGTGAACTCATCTTTGAAGACTTCGGCTCCAGCATCATCTTCCGGTTTGTACAAAAGGATCCTATTACGGGCAATTGGGATCTGGTGGAGGATATAGCCAACTCTGCCGTCGAATCCGACGGTCGACTACTATGGCGGAGACAACCAATCTCCGAATCAGAGTCGATTCTCTCTGGCGTATGTTGATTTAACACACACAAACACACATTCAATTCAATACTTTTTTGCCGCTATAGTTATGATATGCTGTTACTAAGCGCTGCTAGGTAGTGTGATCCCCTTGTCGAGCTCGTTTTTTGGAGGTATAGCCGTGATTACCACGCAGAAGGATATTTACAGGTGTTGAAGGAGTCAATAGAAGCATAGGCGCAGGGTTTTTTTGGTGGGAGAGGCTTGGAGCTGTTGCTATCTATTGGGGATAGTCATAAAGGGCCACGGCGCATAAATATTCGCACGATGATGAACTGTAGACTGGGCAATTTCGCCATCACAGAAGATCTATGGAGGATTATTGTTTGGGGCATTTTTGGGATTTGAGGTATATGTTATGAAATATCTAGGCCATACAACATCTAGAAGCGTAATTGGTTTAGTGGTAAAATTCTCCGTTGCCATCCGCAACGTCGGGGAGCCCTGGGTTCGATTCCCAGATTACGCATCACAATGAGAATTACTTTTTTTGCGAAAGTTTCAAAATTGTCTTTTATCCATTCTTTTTCTTTTTTAAGCTCTCCTTTCTTTCATACAGGACCTAGAATTCCTGCTTTATCGGTAGGTGGATTTCCTTTCGCATTTGGGTGGTGCTAGGGGTTGGGAATTTCAAAGAATCACTGAGCACGAGCCACTCCACTTTTGCTCAGCGGCCTTGGACTCTACATTTGCGTTTCTGTCCGTATTTAGAGGGGATTTAATGCGCAAATCCTCTTTAATATAATTGGAGAATTTGAACTTTATTTGTCCCTTTATCACTTAATTTAATCGATTCGACAGAGAAGCTGCTTGTTGGGATATTTGGTACCGCTGCGTCAGAGCCCTGATTCAGCTATCGCTTGCGTCTTACGACATGCATCCAAAGCACGTTGCCAATACAAAACAAATATATTTCTTCGACAATCCTTCCGAGCGGCTTCCTCGTCGAAAAACTTTATCCTCATCGAGATTTTTTCTATTTTGTTGTCCACATGCAACCTGAAGAATCTCCTTTTCACATTCTTCCTCCATTAGTCTTGCTACTGCGATAGTGCCATTTATTTGCGGGGGATAACTAACGGCGAGAAGGGCGAGACCTTCTATACTGATGCCATGGAGTTTGCTGCGGAAGAGGGTCGTGTATACATTATTACTCAGGGGGTGAGTCGTCGAATAGTACCTCATCTTTTAAGGTTTCCACCCATCGATAGATGAGGGCGATGCTGATCTTGGACGTAGGTGGCCTGGTCCAAATATCTAATCGCCGAGCTTTGCCGACCTTCGAAGAGCAAGTCACCAAGATGGTAGTATCTGAAGTTGAAAGAGAATAAAAATATCGAAAAGAAATGCTTGGGAAACGCCAAAATAAGTTTCGGCGGCTACTCACGGACTGTTTTCGCATGTAGCCGTGCTGGCCGCCCTTTCTGGAAACCGCCGAGTAAGGCAGTGATTTCGAGGTCGAAAGAAAATAAGGCAGATATATTGAATGGCCCTAGACCAAATTCTCAAGATGTAGAATGTCTTTGGAGGCAATTATACGTCGGGTTCTCCTCTGGCTTGTTCTAGCGACTTAATCCTAATGTCAAAATGATTTGACCTCCCTATCCCCCTGTTGGATAATATCGTCAGAGTGAGAAAACCGAAGGTAAAGGAAATCGAAGGGCTCGGGGTCGAAACATCCTAAATGGAAAGAAATCAGCAGGGTACATTGAACCTCTTCGACTTTGTCTGGCCACTCATCCCGGCATTTCACTACCGAATCCTAGACACACAACCGTGCCGACTCTCCTTTCAGGGGGCTGCTTTGCTTGGTAGTATTGGTAGATCAGAAGAAATAATAGCAGAATTTTTTGGAGAATATCGAAAGCGAAATGGTTCTAACGGATCAATGCCGGTATGCAGTGGATTTACACCTTTTTGCGGCGATGTGCCTCAACTTTCCGATTCCTTACCTGGCATTACCTGGCAACGTAGTACCAGCGAATTGAAACAAAGCAAACATTGGACTGAATTCGTTTTGAACACGTACGGTATGAACAGTGCATATTGAACACTCATAGCCTTTTCCTTAGTGATGGACGTATCTTAGGCCAGCGGCAACAGGGGATTTCTTTCACAGGGCTTTTGCACTCGCTTTGAACTTCCTCCACGAAGCTTAATGACTAAGCCAAGCTTTGGCCAGCCAAACTGTGCCTACCAGTCTAAGAAACCTATTGTTCCCTCTTTCTTTCTTTCGTGTTTCAAATAGAAGAATAAGGGGAGGTGCTCTCTCGAAAATGACCTCTAGCTGCTGCCGTTACGACCTTGTTCCTAGAGGAACTCGACTTCGCAGGCTTGATCAAACGGCTCCGTGACCTTGACCTGTTTTCATAACTTAGTCCTCATAACCACCAGCCCGAGAACATTTGACAGCATTCGTTGCCAGTGGTCATTGTCAGATGTTCTCGGGCTGAACGTCTAGCCTATGCCGTATCTCAAGGTGAGTCTTACCAGTCAAGATGGGGATACTGGTAGCTTGAGCTGACTACCTTCAGGCTATTTCTGATCGAGCCTCCCTATTACCTATTATAGCTACCTCGCTAGCTCGAATGAAAAATGGCTGAATCGCCAAGCCTTCGATACAAAGCTGTCACATTCGCTGCCCCAATTGTTGACGAAAACTGTGACCATGGGGTATCTTGCTATCCTCTATTATGACACTGACCCGATCGTTGAGTACCAAAGGTTTGCAACCACCCCCAAAAACGAAAATGCACCTAAATTCGTGCGGAGGGAAGTAGGGCTGACATTCTATCCTCCCAAGATTGGAACATCAGGATCGGTCTATGATATGCCGAAGCTCTCCGCTGCGTTCATTTTCATTACCCGTAAGTTTTTGACACCTGAATGCTTGCGGTCGTGATGCAAGATCTCAAAGGGCTAAATCAAGTACGCAGAGTCCCCGCTACCTAGAAGCTCTCCATGTTCTTCGGTACCTTCTACGGTCAGCCTGAATAGCAGCGAGTATTCCTCCATAGAAGCTCTGAGCAAGAAGAACATGTCACAACCATTGATAAAAATCCTTTCTTCCACAGATGGAAATGCCCGGCCAGGCCCTGGTTCAATTACGAGCTTTTTAGCCGCAACAACTTTGATATACGCTATTGGAGCTGGAATTACCGCGGCTATTAGGACGTGTATAAGGGGGGGGGTTTATTTTCGGAGGGGAGAATGAAGTAGAGAGTACTGGTTACCGCAGATGAAATCAGAGCCGCCTCAGCCATGGAGCTCTGGGTTTCGATATGTGGATGGTTTTGATACTATGGACCTGATCTGCAGCCATCCACCACCTATAGAGAAGATGAAAATGCGTCGTTGGTTCGTGTTTCAAGATGGGTCACTGATGACCATTACTCTAGCATCCTTGCAAAAGCGCGGTCCTCATTCCCCCGCATGATGTTATATAAGGGATTATGACACTCGCGGAGGAGCTATGCCGAAGCCTTTCCCCGTGACGAACTGATGCTGGCCAGGACGCGGCAAAGTGCACCAAGGAGAGCCTTTTGATTACTCTACTCATGCGCTCTGAGTATCTGGACAGTATTTAGCTTTAGAAAATATATACCTCCCTTTTCGGTCGCGTTCGCTTTCATTACGAGAACAAATACTTCTGTGGCGTAAGGCAGCTTGTCACTCATCTTTGTGATTGAGTCTTCCGATCCCTCGAATTCCAGCTTCCATCAGTCTCCCAACCAGCTCGGCTTGAATTGCTCATCATTCATTATATTCAGACGACGCCGTTATACGAGAAGAGAGAATGCATCATCAATGTTTTTCTACAACACATGGTCTGAGCTACCATTACGAAAGAGAAATCGCGTTCCACACGAGGCTAGCCAAGAACCTGAGGATGGACAAGAGGAAAGAAGAGTTTATTATGAGCAAAGGGGGTGGAGCAGTGGTGATAGATCAAGTCTTTGCCATTCTAAACTCTATCTTAAGCGTCTGGACTAGTCACATTTTCTACCAGCACCAAGAGCATTTGTGAGCCAGAGGACGGTGGATGAGCTGGGGACAACTTGGCCTTTGCGCGGATGACTTGGGCAATGCTCTATCTCCAGCACGGCGGAGTGTACAATTCAGGTAGGAACAAACTCCCTGAAATCAGCAAGATCTTGCCTCAAAGATCCTCAAATTTGCTCCTCCCTCATCTATAATGATGCTCGAAAAGACGAATTATATGCCAATTTGTCGTACCCATTCTCCCTCGCCCATTATCAGACAACGTAGAGGGATTCTTCTCGCCACTGGAAGAAAATAACATGAAGCCGCCCCCACTGAGAAGACGGCAGAAGCTTTGAGAACCCTGCTTAATCCAGCTCTGGGAAGAAGAGGATCTCTGGAAAGACTGGAATCAGTTGGGGAAGCTTTTTGATGCATCAATCCCCAACGTAGGTTTCGAACAGGCATTGGAGACGATGCGTATTGTATCTAGAATATATTGAGCAAAGGGGGACCACTCGATACCTTAGCTGGGAGAGTCGAAGCAAAAAAGTACTGTGAGAGATCTAATACCATTGAGTTGTTATTGTCCTGTCAATATTAGTTTGCGTCTTTTATTTCTGCTTTAAAAAAAAAATCGCCCACGTTGCCTAAAGAAATGCGTATTACATTTTCCCACTTGCTATCTCTCACCTCATCCCTCAAAAAGCTCCCCCAATATCTTTGAGATGTAAAAATACAATTGCTCTAACTCCCTCTCCACGATCAAGAAAATATGATTTTTTTTTAGAAAGAAAAATCCTGCCAATAAAAAAGAAGAGAACAGTGCCTTAATGTAGGCGACATTAGCGTGCGGCGTATTCCCGCGACATACATACATTTCTAACCACCAAGCATTTTTAACAATACAATTGCGCCGACTTCTACACAAATCGAGCGACGGGGAAAAAAGAAAAAAGAATTATCTATAAATTATATCAGGCCGAAAGAAACAAGCTCAATCAATTTCCGAGGCTATAGGTTTAATAGGCGCTGTTACTGTGCTCTGGACGCATTTCCTACAAATTCTCTCGGTGGCACTTTTCTCACCAACAAGCATTTTTAGGAGTACCACTGCGCTAACTCTTACATCAACATCAAGAAAAAGAGGGTGAAAAAAAAATCCTGATAATTCTACCCGACTAAAAGGAAGAAATACAAAGGAACTCCAATGAACGAGCTCTAGGTAAGCAATATTGATGCGCGTTAGATCATACTCTACAAGTTTCCCTAGAATGCATCTCTGATCACCAAGTGCTTTTAGGAATGTAACTACGCCAACTTCCACATCGAGCAGCCGCCTTGTCGAGCTTCGAGAAATTCGAGAAAATTTAACCAAAGGGTTCTTTGAAAATTTCTATATAATGGGGAGGAATAAAAGCATAGAAGTTCTTCGGGTGGCTTCAAGCAGGCAGGGCCTGATAGATGCTTGACAGTATCCCTCTGGCGATGCGATCTAGGTCATCAACTACCGTTTTGCGACCATAGTAACGCGCGCCAAGCAATATATTGAAGGTCAATAAGATCGGCGTATGAGCTGTTTGATAAAATCTGCATAATTAAGAGAAATAAAATTTAGGAGACCTTTGGGGTGGCTTTGAATGGGTGATCTATACTGGGTGCACTTTGTAAAATTCCCTTGGCGATGCATTCCGAGTCACAAAGTGTGTCGCGACAGTGTTAGCTCTTATCAAGCAGTGTCTTTGGACAAAGAAAAAAAGGAAGGGAAAATTTCGTTTGAAAAATTCTGAACAATCAAAAGAAATTAAATTCTAGGAACACTTGGGGCAGCATCTAGTGTGCAATATGTGTTAGAAAACACCTTTAATTTTTTGCTGGCGATGCGTAGCCAGTCAGGAAATGCGTCGCGATCGCGCCGATTCCCATCAAGCATTGTCTTCAAGACTGGGAGGAAAGAAGAGTTTGAAAAATTCTTCTTGATTAAAAGAAATAAAATTATAGGAACTCTTAGGGTAGCTTCCAACAGGCGATGCGCATTAAATATACTTTGCAAAATTGCGCTGGTGATGCATCTCGAGTTAGAAAGTGTTACGACCCAACATTTATGGTCGCAACAACAGGCCTACAGGGTAGGCCTTGCGGAATTATGATGGCCCGAAGGACCAATCATGGGAAACGCTCACGACACCACGAGTGAGCGTAAGTGACCACTT